>CAXKVX010002058.1:0-64824 GCA_964058865.1 Eleocharis quinqueflora | reverse complement strand
GATCCAAATCGAACTGCCAGTTTAGCAGCTGACAGTTGCAAATGTAGTCTTACCACATCCCTGGACCATGTACTTGACCTGTCACATGGCAATTTGACTGCTACAAGGTCAAACCCTAACCCTCGTTTTTTGGGTGGAACTGGATCAGGAATTTTCGGGCAGGAGGGTATTTCGGTCAATTCTTCTTCATCAATCCATTCTGGGTATAGGCTTTGCCATGTAATGGAATTAGATAATGGGTCAAGTTTAATGGCTGAAATTTGCGAGTTAGGTATGATGTGGGACCAGTACCGGGTCTCAGTAAAGTTGAAATTTAATAGGGCTACTTTTAGTGGATTGGTTTTTGAAGGAGACAAGGTTTGATCAATGATGGTAAAAAGATCATGCCATTCAATTTTCTGGTCTGATTTGTATCTGGGATCAATAAGCGGCCGATCCCATATCCAGCCTACATCTACAAACCTGGCATAGAATTAGAAACTAACTAATCAGAGCATTAAAAACATTAATATGGACAGTTACGATTAATAGTTTTAAATCTGAAGATTTAAGACAGCATATAGCCTGCAACAATTAACCAACTTTTAAACTTAAATGCTTGGACTTGATTTAAAGAGGCTCGGTAATAAAAAAAATTCCATTTGGTCCATTATTCTGGAGGGTAAGCAACCAACCTAAATCTTACTACCGGAATCTACGAACATGACATTCGTTTGTACACATCAATATAACGATGTTTACAGCTGAAATTCTACTTTGTTTTGTTGTGATTAGTACGTTTCACATATCTTTAAAGGAGAATAAACGGAACAGGTAAGTCCGTTCCCACATGTTAAATACAAAGTATTGCTGATACCACCATAGAACAGATATTTCATGCAGCTCCAACAAAAAGATAGAAATGTAATGCCCCAATAGAAGTAGAAAGTACCCTACACACCTTTTCTCGTCCCTATTTATTCCAAAGATGTCCAAAATAACCCTCCTCACTAATTGCCAGTACACTAATTAAATGAGGATGTGGATATGTCATTTTTGTATGCTTCTCTCAAATTTCCAGCAAAAATATACGTTACTTCAAATTTCCGGGAGCATGTTATAAATCATTCCTCAATCAATTACCTCGAGTTGGAGGGTAGTTGTAGCTCTTGATGAACTGATGGAGAGCACAGGAAGGTCAATAGAGCAACACATATGAGGGAAAAGAGAACTACTTTTAGGGGCTGAAATTTGCAATTTGAACCCCGTTCCAAAATTAGAAGATTTAATCTCTCAATTTCTTTTGACACTCCTCCTCTCTGACCCTTCTTCTTGCTTGTATCATCGTCTTCACTGAGAAAAAAAATAAGAAATTAAACAAAATAAATGGAGAGATTAAACAGGTAGCAGATTCTATAATAGAGAGAGAGGATATTTCAAATATCTGAAGTATCAAAATTATGACCAAATATTTTGTTTATTCTGCAATATCTCATGTAGCAGTATTTAATGCATGGGATCTTTAAAAATAGGAAGTATTTCAAGAAGATTTGCAAGCTGTTAGAAAAAGATAGTAACTGTAGCAACAATTGCTTTTCAATTTTACCAAATTAAAACAATAGTTAGCAAGTTAGTTCATTGTTGAGTTTTTCATTTATTTAATTTAATTATATAAAAGTGTGACAATTTGCCTTTCATCATTTTATTTATTGAATTCTGGCTGTTCAATTGATGGAGAAAATAAAACAATATGAAGATTAAATCTGTATAGAGAATTGACATAATCAAGTGCAAGAAACTGACTAAAAAAACTAAATTACTTCTGCAATTCTAACATGAACAAAAAAACTCAAAAAAAGACTAAAAGGTTTTACATAAAAGAGGTTGTTCTTTTGCCCTTTGATTCATAAATGCTATCTCTAGTTAAAAAATCTCTTTTATGGGTCTAAAGATTATTTCCAAACCATAACCTGAAAGATAATTTACAAGTTTGAGATATTTAGTCTGAATTTGTCACAGGTAGAAAAAAGAATCCGAAGAACAAATCCAGAAGATTTTACTAGGCTTAGAGAAAATGCAGAATTTGGAAAATAAATTGTGATGTAAAAGATGAGAATTTGTTCATTGAGATGTAACTAGCTTTATATTTCAATATCTTAGAAAAAATGCAGTGAATATTGACAAATTTCCGGAGTTAAACTCACAACATAGAAATCGAGATAAAATCATAGAAGTATTTGCAAAACATGAGAAATTACAAACAATAGGAGTACCTGTAATAATTAAGCCGTTGTCTAGTCTCAAGAGAAGGAAGAAAAGCCATTATCACTCCTTTCATGTCAACCTGTCATGCCACCACTTCTGAAATTTAATAATCACTATGTCAGATACCAGAATCATTAATAACCAGTTGATTAAATTTATTAATTTTACCCCCTTAAAAGAAACTAAAGCAGAATAGTTGTTCAAGAATAAGATTTAGTGCTGATTTCCAGACTCCAGTTGCATCCAAAAAGAAATAAGGCTGGGTTAAAGAGAGTATTTTTTTTATTAACACAAAATGGCCTTTGTAAATGCTTCAATTAGAAAACATCTGTAGAGTAAACCAACCACGCTACACAAATCCAGAATCCAATGCAAAATCTTAAAAAAAAACCATTCAAATCAATACATTGGGCATCTAAAAAGAAGAAATTTAAACAAAAAAAAGCGCCATTGAACAGAATAGCAAGCTTTGAGAAGTTGAGATTTAGTGAACTAGTTCAAATGGTTCGTAAACAAAGAACTGCCACATTACAGAATAGCAAGCTTTGAGAAGTTGAGATTTAGTGAACTAGTTCAAATGGTTCGTAAACAAAGAACAGCCACATTAACGAGCAAAATATTATACAATAGTAGCGAAATAGTTCAAGCATTACCCAAAAAACAAAGAGACAAAAGCAAAAACCCAATTAAATCCTAGGTCTAAAGCATTTTAAAAAAAGTAGAACATACCAAGAGACGAAGAGAGAGCTGGAATAGAAAGAAGGAAAGAAGAACAGAGAGAGAGAGAGAGAGAGAGAGAGAGAGAGGGGTAGAAAGAGCAAGGTATATAGTAGTTGGCTCGCGGGTGGCGCTCTAAATTCTTGCTCGGGTTTAAAAGTTGGATTTTTAGCTTTTGTAACGCAAAATCGCAATCTTTTGCTATTGTTACTTTGGGACCACACTTGCGCGTCAAAAATAGCGCTAAAGAATTGGAGAAGGATGAAGGAAGACGCGTCGGTGCGGTACGGTACGGTACCACCGTTTTCCTTTTTCGCAATTGTTTTGTGTTTTGAAGCAAGGTACACACTACACACCAACACACACCGTTTGATCGAGATATGTGGCAGTAAACTAGCCGAATTTTTTTTAAAGTAATTAAAATAATATATATAATTAAACATGTAAGAAAAAGTGAAACAAATTTTTTAATTTTCAAAAGTAAGAAATAAAAAATAAATAAAAACTAAACTAGCAGCTGTGAACAGAGAGTTTATAGGCTAAACTTGCTACCGACAGTCGCGAATTTAGCATTTTTTATTTTGTAAATTAAAAAAAAGCTAAACTCATAGCTGCGGAAATAGCACATTCAGAAATCCTCTTCATTTTTTCTTATATATTTAATTGAATATATTATTTTAATTATTTAAAAAAAATTCAGTAAACTAGCGTTTCAGGAGAAATGTAAATATAATACAATGTACAGTGGTGTCAAAAGAGGAACTTATTAAATGAGATTCTTTTGCTGTTTTATTGGAAATATGAAAACGTCTTTAGCATTCTATAATTTTACGACTATTTACTTGACAGTGATGTGGCACTAATTGATTCGCCCGTTAATCGGTGCTAGAATGATGAAAAAATGGCACGCCTCTTTCTGATAAAAAAGAATGAACAGTAGCATATCTATTTGAGATTTCCTTTCTTTTTTACAATTTTTGGATATTGCCGATCTTGTGCTTTTTGATTGAATGGGATTGATGCACACTAGCATTGCTATTTAGCCAATTAAATATATCAGTACTTTCCTTTCTGATAGAAAGAAAGAAATGTTTTATTAATTATATATGTATACTTTATATCCAAAAAGGGGGTCACACTTACAATTCTGTGATTTAGGTAGTGGTTTTCTGATTAAGGTAAGCATTTGCTATTCTGACTTTTAAAAATGCAAATGATGTCTAGTTTGATTTTCCTTATTTCATGTTCTTTTAAGAGCTGATAATGTAGCCAATATTTTTAGGTAGTTCATGTAATGATATATATGCTACACAAATAATCCGTAGCTATGATGGAAAAGAAAAACGCACCACTAAGGTCTAATTAAGGTCCCATATAAAGAATTTTAGTGGTTACAAAGCCTACGGTGCGCAAAGGAAACAAAGTGGTAATGTGGTACATTTTAGTAGTTGGGTATTAAAGGAGTCCGAATCTGGTGCTCGTAAATCTGGTGCTTGTTTTCTTGCTTGTCTCGATCCAACCGCTCGATATTCACGGACGGCTGTGATTTGATTCAGGAAGCAGATGTTTTGGCCGTTAGATGAGTTTTGAACGGTACAGATCGAAACAAACACGAAACAAGCAGGAATTTTACGAGCAGCGGATCCGGTTCCGTATTAAAGAGAGGATCAGGTGATAAGGTGGGAATAGATGATTGGCATTACTTTGAAGAGTTTTGATACTCTGTTGGCAGGGAAGTGTCATGTTATTGTGATTTGTGAAACAAGTCACGTGGGTAACACTGGAGCAGTCGGTCAACATGAAACTCTTTCTGACACTATTTCATAATAATAAACATTAAACATAGTACATTTTTTGCATAAAATGTAGGCAAAGTTACATTTCATCTGTGACTTGTGTTCGTTTACTGTCTATCCAGCTGTGGGTCGTATATATTTTCATGTAAATATTTTGACTAGATTTTTTTTTAGCAAAAATATAATAAATAATTGTTTAAAAAGTAATAAAAATTTACAGTTGATCCTATATGAAATCATAATTATGATCTTGCATTTGTGCTTCATGCCATCATCAATATATGTCTCGAAATTAAATTGTAAACTACAACTATAAACTAATTGCAAAAGTGTTAAACAAAAGTATTAAGTAGGAGTGTAAACGAATCGGATATGGACGAAAAATAATCAAATTATATTCGTATTTATTATATTTTTTAATACAGTTACTTATATGATTTCGGATAGATATAGACAGAGATTAAATAACAAAACGAATACAAACATGAATCAGTGAAAAAATTATCATTAACATAATCATATTTCATGATTATCAATAGTAAAAATAGTTTAAACTCTACTCATAGTGGAAGGCTTCTTTAATATAAATTGGATGAGTGGATGAGTTAATGAGGCTTTGACCCGAACCAAAATACAAAACAGGTTAATCAGCAAGTGTTTTGCGGTCGCAAAAAATCATTTTACGGTCGGAAATAATGAGTCCGAAAGGCAGAATGTATTATTGTTGATATCTTTCTGACTTGTGCTTCAAATAATATCAAATTTTGTGTGCGTATTTATAGATGTAATACACACATTTTGAAAAGTAGACGCATTGCTTCTTGCGTTGTTATTGGCTATAAGCTCATGGGTGTTTTAAAATAAGATATTTGTGTTGTTAGATGATGATTTGGTTAGAGACTCAATAGTATATTAAGAACACATATAAACCTAAAATAGATCCAAATAGATACATTGCTTCTTGCGATGTTTCACTATTTCTAACTATTAAAATTCAAATAATTTAAAATTAGACAGAAATCATGTAATGAGCCACCTAACCCAATTCAAGCTTAAGACAAGCTGCAACACGATTGGCTGCATGAATCCAGCCATAAACCATCCAGAATCGACAAATAAACTTAGATAACTGAGTAAATTCTTGTGTGCAAGCGTTTTGTGACCCAACAAGTCGTGAATGTGACTTGCAGTGACGCACCACATGATGTATCACACGAGCAAAGCAACAGGAAAAGTGAACCGAGGCGACCGAGGAAATACCTCGAAAATCCCTTCTCTATCCCGATGTGTTGTGGCAAAAAGGGTCGAAAAAGTCGGATTGTTGCTTGGGGATGGATGACTGCATGAGTGGTTATGAAGATAAGGGTTCAGAGGATCTCGATACCCAGCACCGACAGAAATCGAGATATTTATCTTGATTTCTCCTTCTCTCGTTTGTCTCGCCTCGGTCTCATCGCTCTCTCTTCCTCGAGCGCCACGTCTTATCTCTCTCTCCCATCGCCATTGATGGTTGCTCCTTCTCATCATGACCTTCCCACTTCCCCCCTTAGCTGGCAGCGTCAGCTCGACCTAGCCATCCCATCAGCCCTCTCTCTCCCACTCAACGAGTTCAAAACTCAACCGTTCTTGTGCCGTGTTTTGCCTAGCCATTTCACCCCCTCTCTTGAATAGATCGTGGCCAATGGCTGAGCATGCAGCTCTGACCACCCCACCACCCGAGCAACCTACTCTCATCTATAAATGGCAAGCCTTGGCCTTCACTTTCTCTCTTGGGTCGATATACTCATGTGCTGAGTTTAGACATTTAAAAGGTTTATAGAATTCTTTCGGCTAAGCTAAACGAAGAAGAAAAAGAGAGGTGAAGGCTTAAATAAGAATATATATATTGATTAATTTCTCTATAAGCACTTAAATAAATACACACTTAATAGATATTACTCTAGATATGTATTTTACTTCCTTCTTTGCTTAGTTTAAATAATTAAAAGTCCAACTAAAAGTAGTTGGATTTATAACATGCTTGCCTCGTGCTATGTTTTGATTTAAGTTACGTAGAATATCGTTGTGCCGTCTTAGATAGCTAAACTCAAAGTACAATTAATAAAACTAAACTAAATTAAGTTAGTGCATGATTAAAAGTGAAGAGCTATAGGTTTAGTTTCACACACCCGAACTACAACGAAAACGTTGTCTCAAAATTTTAACTAAGTGAACTTAATGAACAAATAATATTAAGAGCATCAAGGACGTCTCAACGTGTAATGACTTAGCTATAAGATCAATGTCAACACATTGAGTTGTAATAATTAATCAAACTTAAACGACCTTTAATAGGAGGTATAGTCGACTCGGACCCACTTGCAAGGGACGAGCCTGATACTGTCGCGGACGACGTTGACACCGACACAAACGCAACAGAGCTTCCCTAGGCACAAAGTCCACGCCACACTCCACTTCTACTTCCAGGTGTTGTTCGTGGGGTTTATATCCATTTCTCTCTTTTAGGACCTACCAGACATATCTTTATTTTCTTTTTATTGAACTGTGATACCAACTTACCAGAACTTGATAATCAGGCCCATAGGACTTGGCTAGTCATATTGCATAAAGGTTAACTGCACCAACTATTTGAGACCTACCTGCATTGCATGTCATCTGCATTCCATAATGCACGTGAATTCTGATATATGAATTGTATAGCGTATATATTTATTAGGTAGATGAATATGTAATATTATATGTATTCGTCGGGAGTTATGAGTGTCGGGCCGGAGATCACCAGCTAGAGGGCATCATGATAGGTGGATTATGTACGCAAGCTAAACGCATGTGGGGTTCCCTCGTCGGGATGTCTTCAAAGACATTCGGCTGATGCCCACCAAATGAGTTCAGCACTTGATGGCTCGTAGTGCCATTAGAGACTTTTTACTTTTCAATCTCCATACTATTATATATAATACTTTAAATCTTTCTCTTAGAGTGAATTTCGATATCCCAGTTTTAGAGTGTGCGTGTCATATGTGAAGTATTGGAGCTATTTCATTATTATTATATTTTTATGTAGCCGGTATTACGAGATCTCTAATATTCGAAGAGATTTCTTCTTTGGCCCCTAGTTGTTACAAAGAAAGTAAGGGGCTCCCCTTTGGCCCTTAGTTGGTACATGGAGTTCTCTTTTATATTATATTCTTTCAAACGGATAGTCGGTTTCTTATTTCCTTATGGCAGCTGAGGCTGAGGGTTTTTATTTATTTATTTTCTCTTTTGATGAGGTAGACATCTCGGTTTACTTTTGATCAAGTGTGTGCTTTTTGTAGCAGCTCAAATTTTACCAGGGTATTTTCGTTCTGGAAAATCAAAATTTTGTTAGATTGGCGGCTCGAATACAAGACCCGTCTAACCCTACTCTTAGATTGACGACTCAAATACGAGACCCGTCTAAGGGAAGGAATCCTCATGTCCTACAACTTGGGGATTTATTCTCATTTTCTTCCTTTGGTTGGGGACATTTGATAAAATCTTCTCGTACTACTCTTATATCAAATATCTAATATATCTATTTTCTTTATTTTTGAGTTTTATCGTATCGTTCATTTGGATAGTTTTTCTTAAAGTGCTTAAATGGTTAATTTTAATTATATTTAGATAGATTTAGTATAACTTATCTAGATTTATTAAGTGTGATCGATCGAATTTTGAGCCGGATATAAATTCAAAGGCTGGACCTTAATGCACACTGAATAATTTTATAAATTACTCACGTTCCACGGTGGTTGTGGGGTCTAGGTGAGTTCTTTTGTTGATCAGAGGAGAGCGCTAAGATGGAGTTCACTAGCGTCTTCCATTTTGAGACTTCTTCTACACCACTTTTCTTTTATTTTATTTTAGGATTAGTTTGTAGTATGATAGTGAGGATCGGTCCCACACTTGTTAGTGTGATCGTCCTCTGCTGATGTATTTCGTCTTTCTTTTGCTTTTCGTTGTACTCTTTGTAAATAGACGATGGTAAATATATATATATATATATATTTTAGATGCTCTGTGTATTTTGTGTAAATGCGTGTGTGCTGATTCATTTTTATATATCACTGAGTTAAATTAATTATTATTTTAATAGTTAGGATAAGTCTTTGATGTACTTGTAAATAAATATACGTGGCGGAATTGAACCCTCCTATTCTAGTTATAATTTCTGAGATGCGACAATTTAATTAGAATTTTGATATTCTATTTGACTCTACTTAATTTGAAATTGCACTAACAGATTGAGCATATAAATATGCTAATATTTGATGGATATATATGAGACTACTTATTTATAAAAAAAAACTTCATATAGTAAAAAACTTAGATACGTCATTCTAGATGCAAATGATTTCTAGATATTTCAATCAATTCGAAATGCATTAATATTCTATCATACATTTCAATTAAATGATACAATTTTATTAGGGTATCTAAAAGACACTTAAAATGATATAGCTAAACTTTTGCCATAAAATTAATGCCTTCTATTAAAAATGTCTAGCTATCAGCAAAGTGTCATGCTTAGCCCATTATTGACATTTTGGGAATTAATTCAAGTTATGTTTAATAATGCTTAATTATGGAGCACAGAGAATGCACAAGAAGAGAAGAGATGAGATGGTAGGTACGTATTTGTTTCTGAATATGGCGAGGTTAGAAGCATGGTCCATTACATAAGCATGTATTTATTATTAGGCTGTTGATGGCTTATAAATTATAAAGAGGCAAAAGACAACAAACCTTGTTGTTGCAATCAAAGAAAAGAGAGGCCACCGTCAATTCCATTTTCTTATTTTGTTTCAAAAGAGAAAAATGCCACCGCCCTATGCACATGTCATTGTTGTGTAATGCTAATGTAGGCCTCTAATTTGAGAGATGGTTCGATTCGAATTTATTGCAGAGAATGGAATTTGATCAGAGCTTTTAATGCTGTTTATTGTTCATGTGCTTCCTTGCTGCTCTTGTCTAGTACACTAGATCACCAAGTAGATTTTGACCTAATATTGTTTGATTTTTCACTATAGAAATTCTCAAGTTTCAAATGCGTTTTTATGAAAGCATGCATTGTCTGTTGAGATCTTGTTATATTTTTTTAATCGGAGCACATTTTTGCGTGTGAAAAATAGTAGTCTTCGTTAATTTAAATTTCCTGTTCATTAGTCACTCCATCAAGACGTTTCGGTGTCTTTTTTTTCTAATAATCACAAAAAGGCATTCTGGATAAACTCTTTATTTCACTTTAATTTACTTTTGCTCTTGTTTCCTCAGTTTATTTTGTCAACTAAAATAAGTTATTTGTTAATTAGATGCGATAGATTACAAGTCATTTCTGTGTATTTTAACTTGAAACTATACATAAAAGTTACTTAATATATTACTGTGCGGACGATGTAGAGCAAGGAATGATCAATTCAGATGAATTATATTGGGGATTAAAATTTGTATATAGCCACGTATTTGGAAGAGAGTGATTGAGCATCGATTAAGAAAGATAACAAGCGTTACGAAGAATCGATTTGGTTTTATGTCTAACAGGTCGATTACATAGGCAATTTTGGTGTTTATCGATTTGAAGAAAGCGTATGATAATGTATCGAGGAAATTTATATGGTGGACACTTGAAAAGAAAAACTTCCGACAAAATACATTACCTTTATAAAGAATATGTACGATAATGTCGTGACTATAGTTAGAGCATGTGATGACGAAATCGGTAACTTTTCAATTAAAATAAGATTACATCAAGATTCAGTCTTAAGCTCTTACAACTTTGTCTTAGTAATGGACGAGATCACAAAAGACATACAAGGAGAAATTTTTTTGTGCATGCTCTTTGCTGACGACATAAATCTGATTAATGAAAGTAAGGTAAGCGTTGATAGAATACTAGAGTTACAGAGACAAATCTTGGAATTAAACAATTCTAGACTTGGTAGGATTAAAATCGTGTATATGAAGTGCAACTTCAGCGACATTGAATTAGAAGATGAAGATGTTAGTATTGATGGGCAAGTGGTACACAAAAATAAAACATTTTGATATTTAGCATCGATGTCAGAGAGTGATGGAGAAATGATGAAGATGTCAACCATAGAATAAGAGCGGGTTGGGTAAAGTCACGACAAGCATCTGGTATCCTATGTGACAAAAAAGTTTCCCAAAAATTGAAATTCAAGTTCTATAGGACAACAATTAGACCTGCAATGTTGTACGACACAAAATGCTGGGCTACTGAAGTACAACACCTCCCGAAGATGGACGTGACAGAGATGCGCATGTTGCGGTGGATATGTGATTATACAAGAAAGGTGATCACATTAGAAATAAGATATATATGACAAGATTGGGGTTGCACCGATTGAAGAGAAGCTTGTCCAACACCGCTTGAGATGGTGTGGACATGTGCAACGAAGACCTTCTGAAGCACTAATACACAGTGGAGTTTGAGCCACGTCGAAAGCACAAGAAGAGATAGAAATCGATCGAGATTGACATGTGATGAAGCAATAAAAAAATTTGAAGGCATAACACGTCCTAAAGAGTTGACGTCAAATGAGAATGCGTGAAAATTAGCAATTTAAGTACCGAAATCATGACCTGGAATAGAATGGATACTAGTAGAGTTGTATAATTTCGTCACGATTAGAGACGTAGGATATTGTTTAGACTCTTAAAATTTATAGCATAATTATTACTGATATTATTATTTTATTACTTATTATTATTATTATTATTATTATTATTATTATTATTATTACCATATTATTGTTATTTATATTTTTCAATCACTTAGTTGAATTTCATTTCTAGCCGATCCTACTTCAACTTGGAGATCGCCTCCTACTTCACGATTAGAAAGCTTTCTCTCGCCTCCTCTTTGCTTTTGTTTCAAAGCTGGAAGCTCAAACTCTTCCGCTGTTGCCATCTCTCTTCTCTCTCGAAACACCACATTTAGCCGCTCTCCTTCATGCCTAAACTCATACCCTAGCATGTCACCTCTGTTGCCTCTCCTCTTCGGTCCTCTCACTTCCCTACCAGTAGCATGATATATAAATGAAAGCACTATCAGTACTCTATTACAAGAATTATCTCTATATATACTGATAAAATCTTTATGTGCAAAAAAAAAAATTTAGGTTGGAGATAGTTGAGATGTAAAAAAATTATTGGAGGCGATTATATGTCTTTTAATAATCATAAAAAATATAGTAGAGCATCTTAAATACACTATTTATGAATTTTGTGTGGAAATATTGAAAGTGATGAAACCCCTCCCCTAAAGTAACTAAAAAGCTTCAAAAATTATAAAATCTAATTTCATACGAAATCCAATATGATAATTTAATGACCAATTTAAATCGATACTGCTGTCGGTCTGTCGGATCGAAGTCATCACAATAGTCTATCTCGGTTCACACTCAAAATATTTTTTCTACTTTTTTTGCATTTACACTGCGAAGGAAAATATATAACACACCAAGATTGCCCCACGAATTATTATATATACATGCGCAACTTATTAGGGTTATTAATACCTTCAAAAAACAAAAGGAATTTGGCAACGCATTACGCATACCTAGCTAGCAAGGTCATTCATTTATTGAATGTTAGGTGATTCTGCGTGCAATTTTGCAATTTAATACCACAATGATAACTAATTTCCTTATTATATCATATTATAAGTTTATCTCTTCATGTGCACTTTAATTAGTCATGCTAACTGTTAGGTGGGTGCATGCAGCCGTGCAGGTATGCGTTAACATCTTATCTCGCAAAAAGTTTCTTAAAAATAAACTTATCGCGTTAAAATATTACGCCTTGTATTAGTTTGCACCGTCCATCTCATATAAAAAAAATATAACTATACATATCAACGTAACCGGAGATGTGTTATTTAGTGTTTGTTTTGGCATAGTCTTGTTAATATAAAATATGAGTTATTTAGACATCAATGTCGAATTTTTTTAATTAATAAAAAGTAATATATGAAATTTAATATTTAAAAAAATGAAAAATATAATTGCAAATATACTCTCCTCGCCAATACCACTAGCGAGTATAGGTTTTTTTTTTTTATTTTCTTTAAAAAAAAATTTCTATACTCGCCAATACCACTAGCGAGTATAAGCGTTTTTTGAATTTTCTTTAAAAAAAGAATTATATACTCACTACCACTACTAGCGAGTATAGCATGTGATAATTGCTGAAGTTACGAGTTTAGTTTATACACGCTAAACCAGGTTGCGAGTTTATAAAAAAAATTATACTCGCCAACGAGACTGGCGAGTATAAATTTTTTTTAAGAAAATTCTAAAAAAACCTATACTCGCTAGTGGTATTGACGAGTATAGTATTTTTTTTAAAACGGCAAAAAAATACGAAAAATTGTCTAAACTCGCCAGTCCCGTTGGCGAGGAGAGTACATTTGCAATTGTATTTTTCATTTTCTTATATATTAAATTTCGTATATTATTTTTATTAGTTAAAAAAATTCAGTTTTTATTCATATTAAATGAGTTCTTGTTAAAATTAATTAATATCTTTATTGTATATATAACTTATTTTGTTTGATTTTTGTTGCCATTCGGTCTAAATACAAAAATTGAATATAATATAACGAATTTTCTAAACATCGACTTCATTCAAAAATAAAAAAAAATTATTTGAACTAATATTCACACGAATCAGTTTTTAACCTAGTGACTTAAAGAGCAATGTCCTCCGAATCAGAGGCTTCAAATTCAAATTCAGTTTTAGAGACTTTACGTCTTTTAAATTTGAGTGATTTAAATCCTATTTTATAGGAAAAGAGATATTAATATTCACACAACACAATTTTCCATGAACATAAAATATTTGAATTTTCGAATTTGGAAATAATTTATCATGTCCATAAATGTTTGCTCTCGTGGACTGAGCTTTCGTTTTTTATTGCAATTATTTATTTATCATGATTTAATAATCATTGCACAATCATAAAATGAACGAAGAATAAAAAAATAAACAGGACTACAACTGTTCAAACATTGAGATGAAAATATATATTTTCTTATGGTCCGATTTAAAATACTTCTTTAACACCGGCTCGGTAATCTTTAACACTCAAATTTGATTAAAGTTCGGTATTAAAACTATAGTTGATTTAAAAAGAAGTTGTTAAAGCCTCTTTCTGTGTGAGATTGAAACTTTTTTTTAACAATAAGTTTTCAGAGAGAAGGCACCAGCTTCCACTAATATTAAAAGCAAAAACAGTACAAAAATGTTCATGCAGTATACGAGTTCTATACTTCCAGCAATTTGATAAGAGAACTTAAAATAGTTATTGCTGCTTACATTATAGCATATCTAGCCAAATACTACATTTAAACCATCACTTACATAAAAGGAGCACCAAATAACTCCATTTTTTAAACTAAAGCTAAAACTGAGATTGAAAAATTATAATACGATATTTCAGTAAAATTATTATTTAACATAATTGTTTACGGATAAGTTATGAGTTGGAAGAAGATATTTTTGTACTCATATATACTTAACATTAGATTTACTCATATGTCATATTTACTCATTAACTCGTATTCTTGTGAAGACATACACTTCCATTTTTTTTTCTTTAGCAAAAAAAGGAAAAAAAAAAAGAAAAGGAATTTAGATTGGGAGCTCTCCCTTACATCCTCTTCCCCTCTCGCAAAATTATAAGAGATTTGACGTATAGAAAATCTGAGCTTTTGATTTACATCAAAATTCGTACATCTAAATTTTATAAAATTTAATTTCTTTGTAGTTCATCTTCAACGGTATAACGCAAAAAATCTCAACTATTCTTTGATGTTGCGCGGTAAGAGAATAGAAGTCCTTGCCTCTACACCTATCTGCTATTGACATCGTTTACATGAGCATCCATTTTTTTCCTCTACTTCAAAACAAGAACATTTTTTCATTTGTTGTGGTCGGATCAATCACCTGTGAACATGAAACAGTAGGAGAATTCGTTAGATCCATCAGAAATATGTTGATGCAATTTAAGTCGGGTTTACTTATCTAAAATAGAATTAATATCTGTCCATATTCCCTCTTTAAAGAGATTGAACACGGCTGAATCAAATTTTGGTCATTGATTAAAATATTTTATTAATTTTGATCGTTGGTTTTTTGTATGGATTAAGTGTGGCGAGTTATTTTGTTTATTTTGTGTAAAGAGTGATTTTATGGTGTTTTCACAATTAACAACATAATTATTATATATTATCTGTCATATTGGTCTATTTGTATTATTTTTGTAGCTTTATTATTATATTTAATGTATTATTAATTATGCTTTTTTTATTAATTCTATGAGTATCAAAAGTCACTCATTAAATGTATGTATATCAAGATGTATATATTTTCATACTATATACGTATAAATTTTTTCGTCTTATATACACAAATATATATACATCATATACTATAAATAATATTATGTGTATATTTACACACTATCAACATATAAAATATTTTATATTGTATGTATTTTCTATGTCGCATTAAATTTAATATTGTAAAACATTTATATTAATCATATTATGTATTTTTACAACATATATTATAAATGAGTATAGCTAATGTGAAAACATTTGCACTTCGACCGAAGTGCAAAAGTTTCACATTAGCCAACTTTTTGTGATCAAAATTTAAATTTAAGTTGCTCAATAAATTCTTCATATCAAAATCTTGTAGGAAAGAAAATTTCGTGATTTTTAGAGCTTTCTAGCTATATTTAATTTTTTTTTAAAAAAACAGCCCTGAAAAGGTCATGTTTTTTAATATTAAACTGGACTATTTTTAAAAAATATTTAAAATATAGTTATAAAGCTCTAAAAACCACCAAATTTGATTTCCTACAAGATTTTGATATGAAGAATTTATTGAGAAACTTAAATTTAAATTTTGACTATAAAAAGTTGGCTAATGTGAAATTTTGCACTTCGGCCAAAGTGCAAACGTTTTCACATTAGCCATACTCATTATAAATCATATTATATGTATATTTTTTATATCATGCATATATATTTCATACAAGTATATAACTCATATAATTCATGTAATTATTTTCATATCACATGTATATAACTCATTTTTTCATAAAATAATTCATAAAATTTAATGTATATAAAATAATATAAAAATAATTTATAAAATTTTATGCATATATTATCAGTTCCAATTAGGTTAAGCGATGCTCAAATTTCAGTTCTTCTTGCCACATATAATTAGCATGTATATAACTCCTATATTTTTTCATAAAATGTTAGGTATACAAAAAAATATAAATTTGTATGAGTATATATGTTAGGTATAGAAAAAAAATATATGTTAGGTTGTGCGATGCTCAATTTTTTTTCTAGTTTATTTAAAATTATAAACAATTGTTATAATAAAAATTTACTCTAGAATTATAACTTTAGCAGAATCGTTACTTGTCATCATGTGTTGGTCTTGACGGCCTCTCAAGCAGTATCACTAGATGGACTTGTGCAATCCTTGTCTTAAATGCCTTTCTGCAGTAAATTCGTCGGCTCTAGAGTCTTTTAAATAAAATTATAATAAAAGAGCAATACATAAAAAAATTATAATAAATCTTTTAAATAAAAGAATAAAAAAGCAATAGAGAAAAAAAGTAAAAAAATATTATATACAACGATTTTACTGTAGTGTGAAAAAGTTAGGAAAAAATATTTGTCTACAGTAATTTTATTGTAGCGTAAATAGTAAAAATACTATTTATAACACTGTAAAAATGAACAGTGCCTCAAATATTGAGACATGAGTATATATATAGAATGAGTTCCAATTTAATGAATCCATATAGATAGAGTATATGTGTAACGGGTGTGGGGTTGTAACGAGTCAGTTATTTTTGCGTGCAACATATAAGTGAATTAGTCAGTTCTAAACAAATTAGCCATGTAGTTAGAAAAATTTGTTTTATTTTATATTTTTATTGTAACAGGGATAAGTCTGATTTTTTTTTTTTTTTGGGCTTGCCACAGCATGTAATATAGTCTCCTTAATTAATCTTGACAGAGAGACTACCAAACAAATTAATTGAATAATGATTTGGTAATTAAAAAACAATATTGACCCCAACTTCTTCTTTAATAAGAGGACGTCACTTGTGCAATTCTTAATAAATATTTGTACAAACTGAAGAAATTTCCTGCAAAATTAGCAGTTAATGGAATTAAAAATTGATGGTTACACAAATTTGGCACTCCTATTGGGAACCGCATCTCCTGCTCGTAAATCTCTGTTTGTTTCGATCTGAACCGTTCAAAACTCATCTAACGGCCAAAGTATTTGCCTCCTGAATCAAATCACAGCCGTCCGTAGCGATCGAGCGGTCGGATCGAAGAGAAGCAGGAATTTAAGAGCAGCAGATTCGGACCCCTCCTATTGGTGAGATCTCCAAAAATTTACAGTGAACAGTGAAAATACTGTTTATTCTACAGTGAAAATGGTCATGAACCAACTTACCAACCCAATGTTAGAATCTGATAAATGTTCTATTTATTTCTATTTGAGATTTGAGACTAATATTCTAAAATGAAACAGTAAAATCCACATGGGTTACGGCCTGACGTGTCTCTATTAATGGAGAACTGTACCGAGCTTCGTGCTTACGATTTACGAAGCAAAGATAAGATTATCTATTTAAATTCTCATTAATTAATTAATTAATAATGAAAGTACAGAAGCAACACACTGCCTTTTTCCACATCTCAGTCCAGGTGTCTCTCTTTGTCTCACTGGTTTGACACCTGTTCTGACAAGGTACACCTCTGTGTGATAGACAAATTGATCAGAAGGATAAGGATTCGTATCCCCAAAAATGTCATCCCAATGGGTGTTTGCCATAGATTAAAGTATTAAACGACATGTAATTAGCTTAAGAGATTACCCATACATGTTGTTGTACAATGAATCAATGATAGAAAATAAAAACATGCATCTAACTCCTTTTTTTTTGCATTTTTTTTTTCTAATTATTGAACTTAAAAAGACTTTGATTTGAATTTTTTTACTTTTGCATTTATACTGAGTAAAGTTACAAGGTCATGGAATTTTTCCCCTCAGATCTGATTTGTGCTCTTGATGTCACAAGGCTAAGTATTTCATCGATTATGATCTTGGGTAGATAAATATTTTAGCTTTTAAACTGAAAATAAATAAAGCTAAATTCGGGGATCAATTTCGTAATAGCGTTTATACTATCGTCTAATTCAATAGTGGAGCTTTATAAAACAAATAATTTTCTTTTTAGTAATATTTGATAAATTATATTATGATTACACAGTTACACTACAAAAGGGAATGAAATAAGTCCTTCATTTTATTCAAACTTGAAAATACTATAGAATAAATATTGCTAAAACATTATAATTTATTGAATAAAAACTAAATTGATTACTATCATTTGATCAAATCAAGGGCCCTATTAGAAACTAAATATAATCCATTACACTTTTTTTTAGTATTTGTAGCGAGGAGGAATCATTTAATAATGCTTGTCTTGATAATATTGATAATGGAAATTCGAATTAATTCATAAAATGATTCTGAAGTAAAAAAAAATATATATGCGTAGGCTTGAGCTTATAAATTAGTTGTGCTTTCACTTTTGTGCGATTTAGCAACTATGCTTTAGAGTTTATAAACTATGACGTGTCTTAATTATTGATTAAGATTGATCGGTCTTTCATAATATTAATAATATTTACTGATATGACAATTTAAAAACTCTAACTTTTAAGTTTTATAAATGAAGTGTTTAAAAATAAAAAAATAATAATTTTTTTTTAAAACTGACGCGTGAATAATTCAAATTTGAATAGTACGGATCGCATCTCTCTGATTTTTGTTAATTTAATAACTCTACGATTTGGTTTCGTTTCGTGGATTGAGATTAATTTAATATATAACTGAAGTACTGAACTAGATGCTGACAAAAAAGACAATGGTAAATGACAATTGCCACCTCATACTGGTACCAAATCTTTATATGTGCTAACTGATAAGTGATAAGGCTAACTGGAATCACATACACAAATCTAAGTTGTTTTCTCTCCTATCATGGAACATGTTACATGTTCTTTGATTCTTATACCACATGCTGTTGCAGCATTCAGTCAAAATTGGAAACTGTTCCTTGGTTTGTTAATTGTTTAATCTGACAAACAACTGCATCTTTATTTTCATTTTTATTTTTTTGATGGAAACAGCATCTTTATCCATGAACAATAGATTGCAAAACTTTAGCTTTACCTTTAACAGAGATAAAGAACAAAAACTAAAAAGAAAGTTAAGATGGTTTATTTTCATCACAAAATTCTTACTTTACAAAAGATGATTTCAAAAATTCAAATAGATATATAACAAGATTTTATATATTTTGGATTGTTCTGGAAAAATGGATCATATTTCATATTTTCATTCGATACAAAATTGATTGTTTTCTTAGTTTGAAAAAAATAAAGAGTTAAAAATGTATTTTTTAAAAGCGAAAAATGTCTAATTTAGTATCAAAACAAAGGGAATTTTTTTGAACGATTATTGATCATCCTCATTTATATTCATATTATTGTGTAAAAGATAAATATTGAACACATCAGATCACAGTATGCAAGAAAACAAAATTGAAGGGGCCATGGAATATTACATTAAATCCAACAAATTTTGACCACTGTGAGTGACCACTTTCTTAACAAATTTTGACGATTTTGGGAAATCAATGTTGGTTCAACAGCTAAAAAAGCTTAGCTGGAGTGACCACTGTCTTATCATTTGATTCTTTTTATTTTGGCTTCCACGAAATAATATGAAAATTGTACACAACAAAAAATAAATATAAATAATGCATGTACTAAAACAATACAAGATTCAGAAGTTGTTGCTTCCATAAAATTAAAGAGTATTTTTCTAACAGGAGGTTAGTATTTCAATTGTCTCTGTTCAAATATGGAAACAATTTGCCCTACCTCTTCATTTATAATTTTATATTATAGTACTTGCAGTCAACATAACTAGAGAAAAAAGTTTGGTATAGTACATTTGAGAAATCATTATTTATGATGCTATAAAGCTGATACAATATTGTCCGGTTCGGTTATGACTTATGAGTGCATATTATGTGCACGCTCAACAAGAACTAGTTTATGCCGATTTTTTTAATATTAAAAATATAATAAATAAATTATAAATAAAAAAATTGGTGAAAAAATATAAAAAATAAAATAGATCGGTGTTCACAACATCCGCTAATTTTTTTTTTGGCAAGTTCTATAGGTCCGTGTTCACAACACCTATGAACACCGGGCTATAGTTTTTTTTGGCAAACCCACGGCTTTTTTATTAATAAAACTATTATTAATTTAATTCATGAATTACATTATATTTAGGTAATTTTTCATAACAATTTCGATAGCGCTCGTCGGGATCGTAATTAAGTTTTTTTTATCGTTACAAGCCACCGAGCTGTGGATATTCGAGTCTACTTCCATCGCGTCGAGTCTGATTTGCAATCGGAGAAACGAGCGACTCATAATTGATTCCGACGCAAACTCATGATAAAAAATTACTAATTAAGCCATAAGTTGAATATAGAGTTAAATTTCAGATGCACATTTTTCCGATCGCAAAGTAGACTCGAATATCTATAACTTGATGCCTTGCGACGATAAAAAAAACTAATTACGATCCCGACGAGCGCAACTGAAGTTGCTACAAAAAAATATTATGTATGATTAGCATTTTTTTTTTACAAACTTCAGCTACCCTTGCCGATACCGTAATTAAGTTTTTTTATCGTCGCAAGTCATCAAGCTGTAGATATCTGAGTCTACTTCCGCCGCGTCCAGTCTGATTTGCGATCCGAGAAATGAGCGATTCAAAATTGAGTCTGAAACAAACTCGTGATAAAAATTACTAATTAAGATATAAGTTGAAGATGAAGCCAAATTTGATATGTACATTTCTCCGATCACAAATTCGACTCGACGCTGTGGAAGTAGACTCGAATATCTATAGCTCAATTACTTGCGACGATAAAAAAAACTTAATTACGATCTCGACCAGCACAACTGAAATTATTATAAAAACTTTCCTAAATACAACCCACTCATAAATTAAAATATAAACGTTCACTACCAAATTAAAATATTGTTATAACTGATCTGAAAAAATAAAGAATAATATTTATAACTCTTGGTTCATATTTTTGACAATAATGATTTTATTTTTGTAAAAAACATAATAAAATTATAAAAATAATGTCGTTATTGTCAAAATATGAACCGACGGTAGAAATGCAAAATTCTAATGGATATACATTTAAATTAGAAAATAATTCATTTATGTCAATCACTTTCACCCTAGCTAGGCCCTACACCGTAGTAGGAATGCAACACGTTTGTGTATCATCATAATGCAACTATTAAAACTTCTAAAACGTGTTGCTTGGTCAATAGAAAGGATTCAGAGTTCATACTACCTTCCAGCCAAAAAGAGCAAAAGAAATGGGGTTGGGAGATGAGATGCTAATTGGTATATTATAGCTCGTGAATTGCACGGTGGAGACTTGCTAGTCACACTCGCACACACTATTTTAGTACTTTTAGTTGTTTCAAAGAAAGTTGTATCACTTTTATTTAATGCCAACGACAACCAAGAATTGGGAAAAGAGCATGCACCATGCAGAGATGCTGGGGAAGGTTGGAATTTATTTCAAGTCGTTGGGGGTCATGGTGTTGATAATTAATTAGTTGCAAAGATATCAATGCAACTGAACTTTGTGTCTTTGTTCATACTTGGTATTGTTTGTTCTATTTTATTCTATCTATGCATGTCCTTCTGGATCTAGATTTATTAGACTATAGGTATGAACTTAAAGAAATATGTGAAGAAGATTTTGAACCAGCACAATTGCACAAACCAGTTGATGGTGGAACGGCATCTGGTGCTGCGCGGGACGGTGTAGCATAGCATCTGGACCGTCCGATTTTCACTGATTGCATCAAAATTCGTGTCAAAGTATAAATGCCTCCTGATTTCCATCTCTGACGATCGATTGCAAAATTAACGGTCGATCCAGACCGTCCATTTGCTGTAGCGCACTACTACGCTACAACATATCCGGATCCGTTGATGGTGGCATGACCTATTCTTTATTAAATGACTCATAGCTTAACGTGATTAGATATTTTTATCAATTCAAACGGATCAAAATAGACTTAATTTGAGATTCAAATATTGTCCAAATGAAATGATATCAATTCAAACTGATTCATCAAGACTTGATTTAATTAATTTGACTTGTTCAGAGCAAATTAGGAGGAATTAATCATTAATGAAAGGAAATGCGTTGCGTGGCTGACGGTTTAGACCTTTTGTTGTTGACTTGACAGTGGTGGATAGGACTCAGTATATATATTAATATATACAGCCTTGTACTATTTCATATATAACATTTATTCTATATATATACTCAACTTAAAGTATTCGATACGCATTAAGCATATGCGTATCTAATACTCTTAATTATTATAAAATTCAGTACCAAAATAATTAAATAATATTTTCTAGTCCAGTGTCTCTAGCAAGATCCAAAATCCCATGATTGAAAATGTATCAAACAGAGAAAGAAACCATCACGCTTTCTGCCATGTGAAAATGTATCATCTCAGTATAATTTCTTTTTCAATTAAAAACTATGGTAGGATCTGGTAAAAATGATAATGCATTTTACATATCTCACTGTCGATAAATGATAAATGATAAATCATAAATCATAAATTGTTAGGGAATGTTAGTGTTTAGTACTTGGTGTTTGTGAACCGAGTCCATTCAGTATATTGTAATAAGTTGAAACGTAACTGAAACAGTTAGTCAGTCTGTTGACTAACTGATCAGCTTGATAGATCTGCTGAGGTCTATATATACACTACCATACTGTAATAATTCAGATGATAATAGATACAAGTTCATTCTTGTTTTCAATCTTCTTCATCTCTCCTTTCTATTATCTTTTCTTTATCTCTTCTTATATGGTATCAGAGCCACCATGGCCAATAGCTCCATTTCTGCCGATCCTCCTTCTACTCCTTCTTTCTCCTCCTCTGATCCAGTGGTGATCATCTCTATTCCTGTCTCTACCAAATTAACAGATTCAAATTACATCTCCTGGCAAGCTCAGATTCTACCGACGATCTATGGTTACAATCTTGCACGATTTCTCGAAGATTCTTCTCCTAATCCCACTATCACTACAACATCTGCTCTCTCTGAAGTAAATCCTGATTTTCTGACATGGCGTCATCAAGATCAACTTCTCTTGTCCTGGCTCAGATCTACTTTATCTGGGTCGATTCAAGCTCAAGTTGCTTCCGCTACTACATCACTGTCATTGTGGCATGCTATGCAGAAGCAATTTGCCTCTACATCAAGCTCTCGTCGACTTGAGCTCAAGCGTCGACTTCAGACTTGTCAGAAAGGTACCAGTTCCTGCACTGAGTACCTGAAGAAGCTTCGTAGCATCGCAGATGACCTTCTCTTCATTGGATCGCCACTCCTTGAAGAAGATCTAGTGATGCATGCTGCTCAAGGTCTAGGACCTGACTACAATCCAGTTGTAGTGGCAGTCAATGCTGCTGCTCATCATTCTCCTTTCTCCTTTTCTGATCTACAAGGCTTAATTCTTGCTCATGAGTCTTTGCTCAAATCTCAGACAGTTGAGACATCTCCAGTTGTGTTTTATGCTGGTAATGGATCTAAAAACTCTAACAAAATCCGTTATCATGCTTCTAACTATAATACTGGTTCAAGACCTCTAACTCCTAACAATGATTAGAGCAAGCCTCCTCTCCTACAAACTCCACAAAACACAACTCCATACTCAGTCATGCGTCTTCCTTGTCAGATCTGTGCAAGATTTGGTCACGATGCAAAATTTTGCTACAGGAGATATGATCCTCAGCCTGGTTGGAAGCCTCAACCTCAGTATCAATCTACTCCTCAAGCATATAGTGTCCAAACTACTGTTCAAACTACTCAGTATCAGGTTGCTCCTGAGACCTACACTCTTCAGTCTTCTCCTCAGTTCTTCCCTGCTCAAGTCTTTACTGCTCAGAATGCTGGTTCTACTGCTCCTAACAGTATACCTAACAGCTCATGGGTGCTGGATTCTGGTGCTAACAACCATGTTACCTCCGATCTGAATAACCTCAACACTTTCCTGGAATTCAATGGCACTGACAAACTTCAGATAGGTAATGGATCTGGTTTACAAATCACACACTGGATCTACATTACTTAATCTAGCTGGTCATTCTGTTAAATTGATGGATGTTCTTCATGTGCCAAATTTCTCAACTAACCTTATAAGTATTTCTAAATTGCTTCTTGATAATCCAAGTTTAACAATTGTTTTCTCATCTTCTCATTGTTTTCTAAAGGACCTTCAGAGCAAGGCACCTTCATTACAACTCAGTAGCTCTAATGGTCTTTTCCTACTCAACCTGAAGACTTCACCTCAAGTTTTTCTTGGAATTAAAACCTCCACACCAGTTTGGCATGCCAGATTATGCCACCCATCAATCTCTACTAATTTACAAGTTGTCCATTCCAATAATTTGCCATGTAACAGGGGAAAAATAGACATTTGTCATGATTGTATTAAGGCTAAGGCTTATTCCTTACCTTACTCCTTGTCTGAAAACTTTAGTTCTTTTCCTTTACAATTGGTACACTCTGATGTGTGGGGGCCCTTGCCCAGTTTTGTCAAACAATGGATATAAATATTATATTTGTTCATTGATAATTTCAGTCGTTTTACCTGGATATTTTTCATGAAGCAAAAGAGTGATGTTTTCAAAATATTCTGTACTTTTAAGGCACAAGTTGAGAATTTGTTGAACACATCAATTAAAACTCTAAGAACAGATGGTGGGTCAGAGTACAAACTAATTACATCTCATTTCCCTCAGATACAGCATCAGATCACCTGCCCCTACACACCTCAACAGAATGGAATTTCTGAGCGCAAACACAGGCACATAGTTGAGCTCTCTCTGGCTACTATCTCCTATGCTTCCATTCCTATGCAATACTAGGATGAGATTTTTGCTAGTTTTGTCTACACTATTAACAGGTTACCTTCTACTCATGGTATACCTTATACATCTCTTTTCCACAAACAACCGTATTATACATCCCTCAGAGTTCTTGGCAGTCTTTGTTTTCCCTTGACAAGACCTTACAACTCCAATAAACTTGAGCCTAGATCTCTTCCTTGTGTTTTCATGGGCTATGCACTCAACTAGAAGGGCTATAGATGTCTTCATTTACCTTCTATGAGGCTGTATATATCCAGAAATGTACAGTTTGATGAGTCGGTTTTTCCTTTCAAAGAGATGCCCTCTCAGAGCAACACTGGTACTTTCTCTTCAGATCAAAACTTGGTGTCTCACCTACCTGTCATCACTTCTTCTCTCCCTGTAAATTCTCAAAACACTACTTCTTCTCATTCTCATAATACAACAACTGTTACACCAGCTCAGACTTCTACACCTAATCAAGTTGTGGATTCAAGTCTACAAATTGTACCTTCTCAATTTGATACACCTGAGCACCAGCAGCTGAGTACCTATTTGCCTCCACACCCTCACTCAATGATCACTAGAGCCAAGGATAATTCAAGGAAGCTAAAGGTTTTTCCTGATTTTGCAGCTCATCTAGCTGCAATGGAAACTGAACCTTTCTCATTTGCTCAAGCTAAGTCTTCATATGATTGGAGAGTTGCTATGGCATCTGAGCTTGATGCTCTTGCCAAAAATCAAACATGGACTCTTGTACCTTTACCTAAAGATCAGAAGGTTATTGGTAACAAATGGATTTACAAGCTTAAAAGAAAATCAGATGGCAGCATTGATAGATTTAAGGCTAGATTAGTAGCCAAAGGTTTAATCAGACAGAAGGGGTTGATTTCTTTGAGACCTACAACCCTGTGGTTAGACCTGCCACAGTAAGGGTAATTTTGTCCATTGCCTCAACTTCTCACTGGTCCATAAGGCAATTGATGTTCACAATGCGTTTTTGCATGGAGATCTTCAAGAAAATGTTTATATGAAACAGCCTCAGGGTTTTGAAGACAAAACCCATCCTGATTAATTATGTGTGCTTACTCCATAAATCTCTCTATGGCTTGAAACAAGCTCCTAGAGCTTGGTTTCAAAAGCTTCACTCAGCTCTGGTTCAGATGGATTTTAAGCCTTCAGCCTATGATCCATCACTTTTCATTCTAAATTCTCAAGATCAAACACTATTTCTTCTTGTTTATGTGGATGATATTATACTCACAGGCAGCTCTGAAAAGCTTGTTCAGAACTGTATCTCTCAACTTGGCACTAAATTTGCAATCAAAGATCTTGGTATCCTTCAGTATTTTCTCGGTATTGAGGCAACACATACTGACAAGGGCATTGTTCTCACTGAGACCAAGTATCTTCTTGATCTTCTTAATAGGGTAAATATGGTGGATGCTAACCCATGTTTTACCCCCATGATCAGTGGTACATCTCTATGTCAAGATGATGGCCAACCCTTAGATGATCCTCATCAGTTCAGAAGTGTGGTCGGAGCCTTGCAATATGTCACTCTCACCAGACAAGATATTGCCTTTTCTGTCAACAAAATTTCACAATTCATGCATCAACCAACTTCTACTCATTGGTTGGCAGCAAAAAGGATACTTCGTTACCTTTGTGGCACTTTACATCATGGTCTTCTCATTTCTAACCAGTCTCCTAATCAAATTCATGCTTTTAGTGATTCAGATTGGGCTGGTGACAGGGATGATAGGCGATCGACAATAGGTTTTTGTGTTTATCTGGGTAACAATCTCATTTCTTGGAGTGCTAAAAGCAACCTACAGTGGCTCGCTCTAGCACTGAGGCAGAGTATCGGAGCTTAGCAGTAACATGCACTGAACTGATGTGGTTGGAGTTTCTATTAAAAGAATTGAAAATCCAGCTCCTTGGTCCCCCAATTCTCTGGTGTGACAACATCGGAGCCACCTTTCTGGTGTCTAATCCTCAGTTCCATGCTCGTACAAAGCATATCGAGATCGATTATCACTTTGTACGAGAAAGAGTTGTGTCTAATAAACTGGTTGTCCGTTTTGTGTGCTCTGCTGACTGCATGACCAAGCCTTTACCTCAGCCGCGATTTGAAACACTACGGAACAAACTCACTGTGTTTCCCAACACATTGGCTTGAGGGGGGCTGTTAGGGAATGTTAGTGTTTAGTACTTGGTGTTTGTGAACCGAGTCCATTCAGTATATTGTAATAAGTTGAAACGTAACTGAAACAGTTAGTCAGTCTGTTGACTAACTGATCAGCTTGATAGATCTACTGAGGTCTATATATACACTACCATACTGTAATAGTTCAGTTGATAATAGATACAACTTCATTCTTGTTTTCAATCTTCTTCATCTCTTCTTTCTATTATCTTCTGTTTATCTCTTCTTATATAAATCATAAATCAGTAAATCACCCACCTCCAAATATTAGTGGTACCGTCCGTGTTACAATGAAAAAATAAATAATTATAGAGAGACATGATCCAAATTTGTTCATGAGATTTTTGTAGCCGTACACAGAATATAACTGGCAATTTGGCTCATTCAATGCCTCCAATTTATGTATTTTTCAATTCCAACCTAAATGCTACTGGCATAGATGGTCCCAGTACCAACATGGCAAGAAATGCTACTCGGTTTGATTTTTTTTTTTTCCATATTATTTCTGCTGATAAAAATGAAGTTTGGTTTGGATGAAAAACAGTAATTGTTGTAATGTGATTTAACAAAGAAAATTCTGAGCTGTTAATAATCATGTAACCATTGTTTAGTTCTCTTTTTACTATATTTAGCAAAGTTTATTTGAGATTAATAAGAATGAGCTGAGTTGGATAAGTTTAATGATATGCCAAATAATTGGTGGTAAATATATACAATTCATAGAGAATTATTGGCTTATTGCACCTTTTATCTACACCAAAAGTATTTATACTTAATATATTAGTTTATAAATTGAATTTATAAGGGTAATAAATTGGTATATATATTGATTGTCATATTTATTTTTTTATAAATAACAATAAAAATTAAGTTAAATATTGTGCATAAATAAGTGAGAAATATTTTTCTTCAAAGTTTTATTTATTTGTTGCGAGATTATTTTCTTTCTTTTTCCTTTTTGTTGTAAATTTTATTGCTAAATCGTGTCACATGTACTATATATACAAGCAATGAATCATGTTTAGATCAAGTCGGGTCAATCATCTAATTAGTTGGTTTTGTTGAATTTAATTTGAAATTTATCATTTTATAATTATTAGTTTATTTACTGTTATTAATATTAATTGAGATTAAATTACATTTAAAAATATATATATATATATATCTCTAACCAATTTTATAGATCACAATGACCTGTTCAGGTGAATTCAGATAATTTTATTTTTGACAAACATTGATAATAAAATAGTACCGATCTGACCATGGATTCATTAAAATGTAAAGCATTGCGGTGCTTTTTCACAAAGTTTATTGTTCTTGTGTATATTTTAGGTAAAATGTTCATGGCTGGAATTTTCTTATCACATTTTATTTATTTTTATTAAATGGTACACGAATGAAGTTGCCTTAGAGGCTCAAACATGAACAACCAAAAAGGAAACTAGTAAAAAGAAAACTACAACCAAGTATCACATTCTTTTGTTCAAGTATAGAGAAAAAAAGAGAACAATATCACGTCTGAACTGAGATATGGCACATGCATGCAATTGCCGAGTTGCGTGTGAATAGAATTGCGTTTTGCTCAAGGAAGCTGGTAATGATACATTAGAGAGCTTGGAACTCTAAAAAAAAAATTGTAAAAGGGTGTAATTGTAAACTTTTATAGCTCAATGATTTTAACAATTTTTGAGTGGGATACACAAGAAAGCAATAGAAAGGTAAGCAGTTTTTATGATTATCATTACCTGTTGTGGTTGAACTAATGCTTTTAAATAATAATGATCACATCTGTGATAGAAATGTGATTGAAGGGTGAAAGCTATAGTGCTATTAGAAGCACTAAGGTCCTTCTTATTTTTAACTAAAAAAATATCATTAGATATTTTCGAATTTCAATTTATCATGCTTAATAATTTGTTTATATCAAAATCTAGTACAAAACAATTTTTTAATTTTTTTAAGAACTTGTTTTGATTTTTTTTGGAAATAACTAGTTTTTATATATAAATATTGAATATTTTATTATTATTTTGGAGCCAATTTAAAAATTTCCAAATATGTACATAAAAATTCCAATTTTTTTTTTGTTTCTACTAGATTTTGATATGAATAAATTATTGAACATGATAAATTCTTAAAATGTCTAATGATATTTTTTATTTAAGAGTACAAGAGGCATTGATGCTCCTAGAAGCACCATAACTTTACTCTCATTGAAGTGAAAGGAATCAACAATCATTGTTTTTATGCCAATATGAACAAAGTAAAAATAAAACAAAAAATCACATTCTAATTCTGTTGAATTATGTTTTAGAACTTTTAATAAAAGAACTATTTCAATTGATTATTCCATGTCTCCATTGATTCTAGAAGTTAAATATTGAAATATATATTTATTGTTGTGGATATAATTCATATAAAATGTTTTATTAACTCATACGTTAAGCTTCCAAATAAATTTAAAAACAATTGTCTAATTGAACTAATGCAATGATTCCAAATTTCTTCTCTGTCCTGGAACATCATTCTATACCAAAAAGTTTATGAGATTGTCATGCTTTTGAGTACCCCTTAACAATAACAACTTAATAACAATGACAATAAAAAAATATGAAAGTAAGAATAAAAATAGAACTAATAGTACAACAAAGAAACTGATAATAAAATTAAATACAAAAGGAGCAAAAAATGCAGCAATTGTCTTTCTTAGATTAGCTAACCAACTCCAGCTTAAAAAGGTTAATCAGGATTGAAACTGAACTAATTATGAAATGCTTATTAATCCAAAAGTTTTGGCACCTGTCTACCTAATACATGCTTTCTAGTAGGCTTGTTAATTTGTTGAACTAAAACAAAATCGCTCATCAAACTCAGGTAAGATAAGATATTTTAAATTAAAGCCCTTCACATCTAAAGTCTTATTCTGGTAAAAGTTCGTCAGAAGTTATTACACATAATAAAGGAAGATAAAATGGGTGACATCAAAACAGTGTTATCAGGAAAAGAATTATCAAAGTGTCTGGAAACTTCATAAGAAGTTATTACACATTGTAAGAAGAAAAATAGGTGACAGCAAAACAGTACTATTATCAGGCAAAGAATTGTGAAAGTATCTGATGAGCACCAAAAGCTGCATAAAATGATTATGTGAAAATGTAATGCACCGGAACCGTTTAGTTTTTGAAAGGTTCATTTATTGTATAACAAAATAATTTCACTCCGTCGTACAGTGGAACTATTTATAATTTGTGCTATATTTTACATTGAACTATTTATCAGAAATTGTGCTATAATTTGTTAATTGTTATTATAATGAGCTGTGCTATTGTAATTTGCAAAACATGTACTTTGTAATTTTAGAATTTTGAATATCGAATCTTCTGCAATAAAAATAATTATGACAAAAATCCAACGATCCAAAATCACAATAGCCCACCTCTATTATAATTACTAGTAAGCGTGTTCGTATACGGCAACGGAAGAATGTTATGTAAAAAAATTTTGAAGAGAGATATTTTGTTTGATGTTTTTGGAAGAAATGGTAGTTTATAAAATTTCCCAAATAATAAGGAGGCGAGAGACAATTAATTTTTTCTTTTTTTGTACGCGAGCGACAGACTAAAGTATAAGAGAATTGGAAGTCTAAAATTGAGCGGTTGTGATTGAAAAAAATGAAAATCTCACGCTATATATTGATCTGAGAGGTGAATAGAGATTTGAAGTCAAAAACTCCAATCTATTTTTTATTAATAGTAAGGATATTTTCCTAATCAACTATTAATTGACATGACAATTTAATCTATAACCATAAATCCACAACTTATTTGGAGCCAACACCAATCTAAAGTTTTTTTTCTTTCCTTTTCCATTGGGCCTACCTGCCTAGTCTACATTTTTTCTATTTGCTTATTCCAAACATGCCTTTTGCTTTTTCATTGTCTAGGCCCTTGGCCCGGTCCACTTCCGTACCAGCAGATCACCACAGATGGTACCGGAAAGAAAGAAAAATAGTGATCCAATTGTGGACCACCACTGTTTTGGGCTCTAAAAGTTGAAACTTGAAACGACAGTGATCCACTACATTCGTTTTCTTTACCACTGGAAAAAGAGGGAAGCGGATTCTCTGCCCCGCAGCACTAACGGGACGTCCATGATTTTTTGCACTGTAGGCTACGGACGATTCAGATTTGATTCAGGGAGGATCTGATATTATAAAGTTTAACTTGCACGAATTTTGATGCAAATCAAATGCTGAGATTTACCGCACAGCACGCACAGTGTTTGTGGTGCGCGGTAGAAGATCTGGTTTGGAAAAAGAGAGGCACGATCCTGATTCTCTAACCACCTTTGACGATTTTTTATTTTTTTTTATGATTGATTGATGATACATTCATAGTTTGTTGTTGTGAAGTTTATTATCTATTGAGCTCAAGCCCGACGGCTCTCCTAAAAAATTTGTATAAGCATCTAAATGTAACACAGCGCTCCACTATACAATAATATCTTTCATCCCTAAAACAATCTTCACCTCAATCACCTATAATAAACAAAACAAAATCAGGGCAAATTTCACAATATCGTTTCTCTTTGTCACATTTCTCTCAACTTTCATGATTCAGCTATCCGCAAATCATGCTCCTGTATGTCTTCGTGTCTACTTTCACGAGAAATACCACGGCGAAAATGCAACTTCCAACGTAGTCGCGAGTCTAGCTAAACCGACCAAACTCGTCATTCGGAAACGTTGTGGTATTTGACAACCCACTATGTGTCGGGTCTGAATCAGACTCGAAGTTGATCGGACGTGCGCAAGGCATGGCAGCTAGATCTGCATCTGCCGAGGAGTTAACTCTGACAGTAATAACACTGTTGTTTAATGAAGGGGAGTATAATGGAAGTTCTATATCAGTGATTGTTTTGATTCATGGATCCGTTTCGATCGAACAGTTGTCGGTCGTACGGGTCGTTTTAGGATGGCTGATGGAATATAGAGAAAAATAGTGATTTGGGAAAATGCAATTATATTAGATTGATTCTCATTAATAATTTACATCGATATATATATAGTCTTTATTATAATCAAATATATTTAATATAAACACTACCTAACAATTTTACTAACTAATTCTAACCGATTGTTGTTATATCACTAACAACTATTCTAATACATCCACCTCAAACTCATCGTGCGGTATCCAAGTTGAGTTTGTCTTGAAATTGTCATGATATCACTTGAAGTTAGATTCAATAATCATGATTTTCAGCACTCTTCACCTTTCATCGAGTTTATAGAGAGACTTTATTCTTAGTTTTTTAACTCATCACCTCGTATGATGATTCATAGAAAGCTTCATTATAGATCCTTTGATATAATCGTCACCTCACATTCGAATCAATAGAGATGTTTTCTTATTTAGTGCTTCGACTCATCATCTAAAATGTGGGTTCATAGATCATGAGTTTCAATCGAGTGTTCTTTTATGAATTTTGGCTCGAATTCTTCGTCACCATCATTAAATCCATAGAAAAACTTTATTCTTTATTGCTCATCACCTCCGATGTTCATCATTAACCCATATTGGGGAAATGATAGACCAGAGATTTATGTTTTTCTTTTTCTTTTTTTCACTCTCTTTTCCGTGGCTGAAACACAAACCCTAGTATTGGGCCGTGAGATCCATTTTTTGGGGGAAAACCAGAAAACCCAATTAACTCACTTTGTTTTGTATTTGTTGCGGGCCAGAGAGGTGTTTTTTTGTGGACAGGAAAAGTGAATTCAACAAAAAGAGAAAAACCTAGTGTGTAATGTCTTTGCTGCTGGTGTAGATCAAAGATGACTAAATAGGTCGAATGTCCAGTAAAAAAAGAAAATATATGTGGTGCCTCAAGTTTTGCCTCTTAAGGAACATGTAAGTGAGATGATCCTAAAACATCTGATGATGGTAGACCGATCAGGACGGTGGTAGGTCGCGACGAGCGGTGTAGGCCGCAATGGACAATAATGATCTTGGGTGCTGGACAGTGATTGAGAAGAATCTCCTTATCTTCTCAAAGTCTAGGTTATTTGTGTTGTGCTTTGTAATTCATTTTTAATTCTTTTGGTTTCGTGTTTTTTCTTGTTTCGTGTATTTTCTCTCATTTTTTTTCGTGTAATCCAAAAGATCACTTTTTTGTGATTGCATATATGAAATTTGGAAAGTCCGACTTTCATCTTTTTCTAAAAAAATAATAAATTTTGAAAGTAGATAAAATTGTAAAATTGCCGATTTCAATATCCATATTACTCATTAGAACAAAATAATCGGTGTCAATGATCCCATGGAATCTAAAAATATAAAGAAAACCGCATTCAGCCCAACAGAAAATCCAGGCCCATTATAATAACCTCAACCCAGAAAAAAAAACAGATTCAGTCCATAACTAAACAAGGTTAGTGGAGGAGAAAGCAACCAGTATCTCTGATTACTGAATGAAAAAAGCTCTATATATTTATGGCTGTCAAACGTTTAAAAGCTGATATTTTTTCGTTTCGTTCGTCAATGCCAAAAAAATCATTAATTATTTGGTTTAGCAACCAAAAAAAAAAAAATCGTTCTTACCATTTCGTTTGTCACGAAACGAAACACGAACTTTCGTGATTTACGCTAAATACACTAAAACACAAGCAACATTTTTGTTTCGTGTCCCGTCTTGTTTTATCTAGAAAAAATTGTTTCATATCGTTTCGTTTCGCTTTTAACACGTAAGAAAAAAAAATTTGTTTACCACAAAACGAAACGAAACCGATGAGAATCGCCAACCCTAATTAAACGTGTTACGAGCCAGGGGCGGAGCTTAAGGTTCCCAAAAGAGGGCTAAGCACCCCCCATAAATTGAAATTTTGTAAAAAAATTACATTAAATTTCATATGTTTTCATTATTAGTACTAATTAGCTTTCCTTATAAATTAAAGTTATACAATAGTTTCAATTCATTATATTAATTTTCTAGCTCCGCCCCTATTACGAGCCAGATAGTTTCAATTCAGTCCTTCCTATATTAATTTTCTAGCTACGCCCCTGTTACGAGCCCCACAAATATCTACGCTACGAGACCGAGGACCCATAAATCAGAAATGAAGGGTTAAGTCATGAAGAGCAAGGCTAAACTCACGCACCAATTGCAGGAAACTGAAATAAATATATATGGCCGAGACTAGGGAAAGTCTAAAGGGTCGGGCCGGACTTTACAAGGACCGGGTCTAGAGGGCCTACGAAAGGGTCGGGTAAGGGTCGGATCTAAAGATGGCTTAATAGGGGCCGAGTAATAAGGGCTTTGTTCTAAGGAAATAGGTCCGGCCCCTCTAAGGTCCGGCCCTTATCAGGCCCTCGGGATTGCAGAGGGTCGAATCAGGGCCGGGTAATAAGGGCTTTGGTCTTTTTTTTAATTTTTTTTAATTATGAAAGGGTTGATAAGGGTCTGAGGGGCTAGCGTGAATAAGGGTTGCAGAGGGCCGGATCAGGGCCGGACGAGGTCGGGGCTTGAAAGGACCGGGTAAATAGAGGCCTGCATTTTTGGAATAAAGTTCGGGCCTTCTAATGCTCGGCCCTTATAAGGCTCGGTCTTTTTAAAATCTTACTAAGGACTGGATCATAACCGGATCTGACAGGAGTTTTACAGGGGCCGTGCTGGAGGCCAAAGACTTATGACATATCCCTAGCCGAGACCCCAACAAATACATAATTTTTTTTTTTTAATGTATAAACTCACAGTGAGCATTTTCTGATTCGGTGATGATACATAATTCTTGTTTTTTTTTCTTTTTTTTTTAATGTATGCTTCGAGTTTTACTTGGTATAGACTCGGATTAGCTTAATTTATCTCAGGCTAGTCGACAAATGACAATCACACGACTTACAACTTACAAGCATAATTTATCAATGTGATTTGCGTGTTTGCGATATACCTTCCTGGACTGTGGTTGCACGTGATTTGCACGTTGCGCTTTAATCGTTCAAAGTCCACTCTGCCATTTTGTTTGTAACTATACTTCAACAATCGTGCAGAGATCTAAAACTAAATAAATGCAATATATTTTATTTCTTCCATGTTTCATGAGCCGATGCGTGGTTCACGTGGTGGCCTTTGTTTTATATTTCCACCAGCTCCCAGCTTTACGTTGGAAAAAAGATAATGTCGAGAAAAGACTGAAGAGTGTCACTTTGGGTCTTTAATTGGGTTCCTAAGAAATAAGAATGGTATAATTAATATATGAAACTAATCTTTCTTTTTGGTAAAATATGGAAACTAATATTGTTGTTCTCATTTATAAACATTTGAATGTATTCTGTTGTTGGAATAATGTTCTATTAGGCTCCGTTCGGAGGCATTCTTTGGATGGGAATAGAAATGAGATTTCAATTGAAAAGATATTGTGCAGGTGAGAAAAAACAAATTCATTCTTAGTGTTTTTTTCTCCACGGAGGTGGATTGGAAGCGAACGGGGCCTTAGTTAGTGGCAAATTTAGAGGTCATTTAAATTTGAACACAATTAAATTCAGACACTGAAATTGAGATTAAAATCGAATACAAATTCACTAAAATATCATTAAAAACTCATTTTTTATTATAAAAATAACTAAAAACTCAAACAAGTGCCCAAGCTTGTTCATGAATAGCTCTGTCATTGCTGTTAGTAATGACTATATAGTGGCAAATTTAAATTTAAGGTACAATGAAGGTTTCCTTTCCCTTTTTTTTCCCGAAAAAGTACGTTCGTTGTAGGACATTTTTCCTCTCCTAATAATTAATTATGTTTTATCAAAAGAAATCCATTTTATTTTTTTTTCAAAATATGGCCTCCAAAAAGTGAAACATTAGAAACTTTTAGGTTGAAGTTATAATGTAATATATAAGTTTGTATTCTTCAATTGTGGTTGTTCTTGAAGTGTTTTTTAGTTCGCTCGGAAAAGTATGAATTAATTCAATACGAAATTAATTTATATTAAAAAAATTTGGGGCACGCATATAATATTTTCCCACCAAAACAGTGTACACATATATACATAATAAACAATACGATTAAGTATGAATTAATTCAACAATGAAATACAAATAGTTATATATTTAGAGATGTATTTATCAGCACATACTTTTAATAAGAGAGGGAAATATTATATAAGAATCATCCAATAAAAAATGGAGGAACACATTACCAAATTTAACTTGAAAAAAATACCTATGATGTTGTATAACAAAAACCAAAAAAAAAAAAATGTTTGAAGGCTTAACACTCCTTATTCTATTTATATTTTATAGAGAACACATCCAAGGTCATATTGCCTGCCATTTTCGATTTTTTTTTTTAGAATCAACATTACAATATGACAGGCAATGCAAAACTGAAATTTTTTAAAATGTTTGGTTGAAGAAGCTCCCTTTATAACCCCCACAATGCCCCATCATTAGACACCTAAAAAAGAGTAACAGCAAGAAAAGCATTGAACCATGGCTTCTCTCACTCTCTTCATCTTCTCCCTCCTCGTATCTACGACCTTTGCCATTGAAGACCCCGAAAACACTCAAGTCATCGAGAAAGAAGAGAGACCGGCATTCCAAGCCCTTCCTCTGCAGTTAGGAGGCCCCGGTGACAGGAAGGAATTCTATTTACATTTGTTCTTCAATGAGATATTCGACGGTAATGACAAGACCACACAAACAATAGCAAACCCGAACAGAGAAAATTATCCCAGCTTTGGTGAAACAAGGATCAGGGATGTGCCCTTGTGGGAAACTGCCAAGAAAGAAAAGGTCTTTGCCCGTGTGCAAGGTGCCGCATTTGAATCCGATAAAAATGCTTACGGCTGGCACAACTCTTTCAGCATTGTGTTCGAGGCGAAGGAGTAAGTTCATTTTAGAGAACATTTATATTTAATTTTCTTAATTTATTGAATATTTAGTCTCAAATTTGCAAGTATATAGATCAAAACACCATTTTGTGAATAGTGAAGGACATGTCAAATATGTGCAAATTAATTAATTATGAGCCTTTATATATAGAAGAAGTGCATATATATGATGATTAACTGATCAACATGTTATCATTGTACGTAACCAGCAAAAGATTTTTTGATTTTGTGCAACATGTACAGAGTGAAGGGGTCGACACTTCAGGTGATGGGGCGGGAGCTGGAGACGACGACTTTGAGGGAGTGGGCTATTGTTGGTGGTACCGGTAACTTCACGATGGCACAAGGCGTCATGTATGGAAGACAACGGAGCTCCCCAGATTCGTCGGTTTGGATCGAGCTTAAAATCTTTGGATACTACACCCCAATGGTGCCGCCTAAGTGGCTGAACTGATATCCAAGCTACCAGCTGATAGTTATGCATGCTGGTATTGCTGCACAGTTTATTCCACTGTGCTGATTAGGTTTTGTTTTATTTTTAATTTTCTTCTTCTTTTTTTGTGTGCTAAATTTGCTGCTTTTGGACTTTAGTTGTGGAATAAGGATAAGTTTTTGTTCTGAAATCAAGTAATCTTGTTTTCATTTTTTAGTACCAGAGCAATGGCAGATGCACACAATTATTAAGCCTACGCACAAATAAAAAATAAGTATCAAATTTTAAGTATATACTAATTAGATTGGCTAAGTTGGACCAAGAAACGAGCTTATTACAATATTATTATTATTATTTTTTAATTATTTGATCTAATTGTTCAAATTTATTAAAATCAGATACAAATACTGATATTCACCGAAATATTTAAAAACTAAAGATGTGTCTTCAATTCTCGAGAAATACTGCTGGTGGTGTCTTTTGTCTTGAAAAGAACCACATGCTTAGGAAATATTTAGCTAGATTCGGTGCATATATGTGTTTTATCTAGCATCAACTAGAGTTCTAAATTCGCGCCGTTTCGTGTCGTTCCGTTCCAAACACTGCTTGGCACGGCACGATTAGTATTTTATTATTTTTACCGTGCCGTTCCATGCCGTGCCAAAAATTGAAAGGGATCGGAACGGAACGGTTAAGACACGGCACGTTTAGGTACGCCGTTCTAAATGTGTCGTGTCTTAACCGTTCCGTGCCTAACCTTGTCGTGTCTTAACGTGTCGTGTCCAAACGTGCCGTCTCTAAACGTGTCGTGTCTAAATGTGTCGTGTCTAAATGTGTGGTGTCTAAACGTGTCGCCTCTAAACGTGTCGTGTCTAAACATGTAGTGTCTAAACATGTCGTGTCTTAACTGTGTCGTGACTCGTGTCTAAACGTTTATTTTTTAAAATTTGTAAAGTTTAAAATAGAATAATTAATAAATGCAAAAGATTTCAAAATAATTTGAACTTCCGTGTCTATCTGTGTCTATCCGTGCCTACCCGTGTCTATTTGTGTCGTGTCGTGTCTATCTGTGTTGTGTCGTGTCTAAATGTACCATGTCTAGACGTGTTCTCGTGTCGTTCCGTGCCGTGCTATCGTGCCGTGCCGTGTCTCTCCTCATAAACGTTACGTGCCGTGCCGTGCCCTACAGTAGGAAACCAAGGCACGGCACGTGAACAGTACCGTGCCGTGTCCCGTGCCGTGTCTTTATCGTGTCGTGCCGTTCCGTGACGTTTTCAGACACGCAAACACGATTTTGAGAACTCTAGCATCAACTATATATACATGGTGTATGGGAAATCAAGATTCAATCATTCAAGCACCAAAACATATGGTGATACTAAAATATTGGTGTTGCATGCAAAGAAGTATGAAGTCTTGGGAAATTAACCTCAGGCACCGTATCAAGTAACAGCTTAACATGATAGTTCATCGGCAGAAAAATATAGCGTAAACAGCGGCTTTAGAAAATCAAGTTCAGCCACTCTGAGATTGTCACGTGTAGTTCTGCCGCTGTACCAGAGAATAGATCTTGTTGTTAAGGTTCATATGATACGGACTGCAACAAATTTTTTTCTCATTATGAATGTTATTAGAGATGCTTATCACTAATGCAAAAGTAATTATTTGAAAGCGAATTATTTTGTCACTTGCACAATTTTATTTGATTCTTCCAATATATCAGACGAATGTGAAAAGAATACTGGGGGCACCCGCCAGTGAATTATTTGATTTTTCACATAAATGTTCAGTATTCAAATTTGTACTTGAGATTAATTAGCAGAATCTGATAATATTATTTTCCCAGCAACTTAATTTCATCTTGTTAATTAGCAAAACTTACCAGTTTTATCAGTGACAGAGTACAAGATGAGATTAAGTTACACGTCCCTAGATGTTCTAATTCGATGTCAACTTAATTGCCTTTTTTTGTTTGTAATTGGTACCATCGTTTAGCGATTTGAAAATAAAGAAATGCAATATATATTACATTAGTACTTACTCGGTATTTCTGAGACGACGCGTGGTTCACGTGTTGCTCTGTGCTTTCTCTCACCTCTATCTCCAAACTTACCGTCAGAAAATTTTATAGTTGAAATTCAAAATCTCATCACTTCATAAACCCGAAGATACAAAATCTCTAGTAAATGTTAGTAAAAAATTTAACTACAGAGAAAATTAAACGATTACCCATAAACAATTTGACTCTCTCTGTATATGCTACGTACGAAGGAGACATGAGAACTTCAAATCAGCAGCATAGAAACCTACAGTGTGTGCAATTTCTGAGTGCGCACGGGAAAGTTATTTTTCTGCCGCGCAGCAGATTGTCAAGATTTTTTGCGTTATAAATTACTGACGATTCAAATTTAATTCAGAAAGTAAATTCAGAAAGTCTGATATTATAAAATTTAGCTTGCAGATGCAAATTCAAAATTGAAATTTAGCATAACGCTCACAATTTTTTCAGAATTTTTTCAGAAGATCTCATTCCACGCACATGCGAGATAAGAGCAGTTGAATAAAATAAATATATATTACTCAGTATTAATTGCACTTGTATGGATAATGGCTGTTGCATGCCCAGCGTGTCCCACACATATAGTAAAATATTAGACCTAATAGATCCAGATCTATACTTGAATTTGGAGAATCCTTGAAAGCTAGATATCTATGACTATGAGGTCAAAGCGGAGCGATTTTCCAATGGATATGGAATTATGGATTATAGATGGATTTAAAATTATTGTATTTTATTAATCTACTCAAGTTATATTGTGGATGGATGTCCATGCCAATATCAAATGGATTTCACAATTTATAACCGAAGACGTACTACAAATGCATGTGCAAGTAATTATTAACTGATCCCATGCCACTACAAATTTGCAAGTATAACAAAACAATATGCATTAATTTACTGGATATTCAAAACAACTAATTAACTGATCATGCCACTTAAATGTGCAAGTATAACAAAATAGGGGTTTACTTCAATACTTCCACCTAAACCTGCTCTCTAAATATCATTTTCAACGGTTCATTTGATAGAATGAACGGTTCTGATTAAAAGAAAATTTTAGACAGTCGGTCATCTCAATTTAACAACCGGTTACCATATAGCAGAATAATCGGTTAACCTTCAGACAGCCGGTAGAAAGAAATTTCGGAGGGGCATTTTAGGTAAAAAAATTCGAATTCAGCCCTTCCCTATTCCCTCATTTCCCGTCTCCAATTTCTCCAAAGTCCAAACCAGTCTCTGTCTCCTCTTTCCTTTCCCCATCTCTCTCTCTATGCACGATCACGAATAGTAGAAATCCTAAACTCTGCTCCCTTTCTCATTTCCCGTCGCTCTTATTCTTAGAAACATTTGCTCCTATTCGTTGGATCCCCACATCTACTGAGCGCATCATCGCCGCTGAAAAGCGCCTCCTCTCTCTTGTAAAGTATAATAGCCTTTATCGTCCTTTTTGGTTTTTCTTTATCTGAGATAGTAATTTTGTTTTGAGATGAACAGAAAATATTGCGCCTTGTAGCTGTAATTTTGGGATGAACAGAAAATAATAATCCATTCTTATTGTAATGCTCCAACTGATGATCTATATTCTCTTACAATTAGAATCCAATAACATTTTTAATGCTCCAGCTGATGATCTATATTCTCTTACAATTAGAATCCAATAATTGTACCAGCTTATTTCAGTAGCAATTTTATCAAGCTTAATAGTATGAAACTAAAAATTAGTGGATTTATTGCAAGCAAAACAAGTTTAGACATATAGAAAAGCAAAAGCTTACAGATATTTCACAAATCACTCTACTAAATTGGTATAGGTTCTGCAATCTCAGGGCATAATTATTCTCTTGTGTGCTGATGGGTTTCAGAATCAGGATCAATCCCTATGTGCAAAAGGAATAAGATAGACGAAGAAATGGAGAGAGAGAGGATATGCAGAGAGGGGGAGATAGTAGAGGCTATTGGAGGTTAAGGATAAGGAAAAGTTACACTGGGAGATATGAGAACAGCCTAAAATTAAAAGGGAGAATTTCCGGTGTACTCATGTTAACTTTCAAAATAGCCAATTTACCCATGATAACATCATAATATCCAATTTTCCCACTAAAACTTCACATTATTTCTCTTATCCCCTTTTGTATGTTTTTATTATTCTTTAACAAATTAAAAAAAATTATCTGACAATTATACCCTCATTGATTTTAAATGGAGGTGTCCCTGAAAAATATAACTGGTATCTGGATCGATTTAGAGAAAGGGGGAACGCTTCATCTTCGCGCTTAATTTCTTGTCCAATTGCCTTCTTTCTTCTTCATTCATGTATTGGCTTCGTCTAGAGAGAGGCGCTTCACTGCTTCAAAGAAAAAAAGGTTTGTGTTTTTTTCGTTTTTCTGGGTATGCTTACCAGCAGGACATTCTATTCTTTAATGATTTTTAGTGCACCATCAATCCTATTGTATATAGACATACGCAATTCATGGGAAATATAATTAGACTCATTAGTTTGTTGTTGGTTTCAATTTTTTCATTTATGAATCAAGCTCTTTTCTTATTTGAAGGATATTAGTCGATATTGTAGCTTCAATGGAACAAGCTCTGCTACAATCGAAAATCTAGAAATTTCCAATTTTGTAAGAACTCGTCTAAATTGCTAAAAACTTCAGAATTGTTAATTTTCTTGTTTTGTGCCAGTATCAGTTTGGTTCACATTTCTTCTATTTGTATCATCATTCAAGCCATGGCTAAGAACACACCATATTCCAATCCAGGTTAGTGAAACATGATTATGAGATTTACTTAAAACTTTGCAATTGCTATTTCTTGATGTGAAAACATATCAACTCTTGATCAATTAAACTCTTTTCTGATAACATAATTTCTTTTTTTCTATTGATAGTTGATTTCGAAAATGAAGATCCCTTCTCCTCCTTTATCATTCATCCAGATCCTAAGTCCTTTACTGGAACTACAAATTTTACCCAAATTAATACATCAACTCGTGAAAAGCTGCAAGCAAGAAGAAAAGACAAGAATCATGTTGACCAGATGCCAACGTAAGTAGTCATTCTTTTTCTTTATAATTTTAGTTCTTCACGTATTAATCCAGGAAGGAAATACAACGAATAGTTTCAAAAGACAATGTCTGACTTTCTGTTTTTTTCAATGTCTGACTTTCTGTTTTTTTCAGCATAAGCACATCACGCTATAAGTTGATAGTGAAATACAACGGATATTTCAAACCAATCAATAATGAAGCAAAAGAAAAATACTATTCAGAAAAACAAAAGACTATATATTTGGAGGAGGCAAGCTATAGTGTAGATGAATTATTAGAAGAAGTGACTAAGTTATATCTAGATGCTGAAACATGCAAGCTCTCTCTATTTTTTGTGAATAAGCGTGTTAGTTCTCAGTCCTTTATTCAAATTGAGGATGACAGTAGTTATAAATTGATGCTTTCAATGTATGCTGTGGAGAAAAAGATGGTAATATATGTGACTGCACAAAAGATTATATTTTTAGAAGATGGAGTAAGGATAGATGAAAGTGCTGGAACTGATATAGATATTCAGGAGGTTGAACAACAGTTAGAAGATATTGAAAGTGGATCTGATTATTGTCACAGTGAGGATAGTTATCATAGTCTTGATAGCGAGATCGAGGATGAAGTTGATATCGAGTATGAGGGAGAGTTTTATTCATATGATAAGGATGATGCTACAATGGATGTAGGTGCACAATTTCCGCATGTTATAGCATTTAGGAGGGCTTTGAGTCACTATGCCATCATTAACGATTTCGAGTTTGAATTAGGTAAGAGTGAACCAACACGTGTAATAGCAACGTGTGCAAGTCAAGAGTGTAATCAGAGGATTCATGCAGCGGTTGCTGAAGATGGGGTAACTTTTGTAGTGAGAACTTTACAAGCAAAGCATACGTGTTGTGGAGTTAATAGGAGTGGAAATAAACATGCAAATAAAGGATGGATTGCAGATAGAATTGTTGATGATTTAAGAAGGGAAGGGGGGATGTGTCTGCACAAGAGTTGAAGAAAAGAATTGAAACGAAATTCAGCATTTCATTACCATATAATAGAGTTTGGAAAGCAAAGAACTAGCATTACTGGAGATATATGGTAAATGGGATGATTCTTTAGTCCAAGTGGGTGCATTGAAGGAGGAGATACTTAGAAGAAATCCTGAAAGTGTGGTGGAATTGAAGACAGAACCTGAAAATGGAAAAGAACGACATTTTCAGCGTTTCTTTGTTGCACTCGGAGCATGCACATCCGGCTTTCTTATGGGTTGTAGACCCTACATAGGCATTGACGCGTGTCATTTGAAAAGCAAATGGCAAGGAGTGGTTGCTTCTGCAACATCAATTGATAGAAATAATTGGATGTATCCAGTTGCAGTTGTTGTCATGGAAGGTGAGAATGAAGATTCTTGGACATGGTTTCTAACAGCTTTACACAAAGCAATAGGGATGCCTAACGGACTTGTGATTTCCTCTGACATGCAAAAAGGGTTACAAAATGCTATCGAGAAGGTTTATCCTCTAGCTGAACATAAAGAATGCATGAGACACCTTTTTAGCAATTTTAAGAAGTATTATCATGGAGATATTTTCAAATTCGGCCTATGGGGAGCTGCACGCACATACTCTCCTGCACGTTTCACTTCTCTCATTAATGAGATCGAGGCAGAATGTCCAGCAGTTGTTCAATATCTTAAGAAGGAACATAGTAAATTGTGGAGTCGAAGCAAATTTGGAACCATTGCAAAATGTGATAATCTTACCAATAACATTGCTGAAACGTTTAACAATTGGATAAGTGAAGAGAGGAGCAAACCAGTTGTGGATTTGATTGATTCTATAAGACAAAAGATAATGATCAAGTTTGATCAAAGAAGAAAAATTGCAAGATTATTGAAAGGTCCATTGGTCCCGAAAGTGACTGATTATAAAAAACTACTTTCTCGGGTATCGTCATTTTATGTTTCTTCAATTCTTAAGACAAAAAAGTAGTTAATAATCTTCTACCACATATGAATATGTAAACTATTACCATTATTGCTGAAACGTTTACCACATATGAATCTGTCATTTTACTTTCTCGGATACTGTCACCTACAACCACCAAGTTTTTAAGTTAAAAATGTCTTTTTTTTTTTTTCAATTTTTCATGTTTTGATGCATAAATTACTTTTTTCTATCTTAGAATTTACAAGGTTATGACTTGCTGAGAAGCATGGACTATTGCGCCGAAGTACAAAAGTGCGGACTAAGATGGGAGGTGAATTTGAAAGAACGAGAGTGTAGTTGTAGCGCATGGCAAGTGAAAGGTGTTCCTTGTGTCCATGCAGCCGTATTTATTTCCTCGCTTAGAAATGCAAACTGGGAGAACTATGTTGATTCGTACTTTACAGTTACTCGATTGAGGGCATCTTATGCTAATGGAATTACCACCATGCCGAGTAAGGATGAATGGTTAAATTTTGATTTGGGTTATAAAATGCTGCCACCAAATCTAAAACGACCTCCTGGATGACCTAGAAAGAATCGCATAATACCATCTGGCGAGCCAAAGAAGAGATCACATAAATGTGGTCGTTGCGGTCAATTTGGCCATCATAAAAAACATGCAAGGATTCAGTTCCTACAGAAGGTGGGGTTCTCATGGAGGCATGACACAGAAATTGAAAGCCAAAAGGTTTCTCAATAACTAACTTGCTTGTACATGTGTTCTTTTTTCTTTTTTTATTGATATATTATACAAATGAACTAATTTGTGCTTATTTGTAGAACTAGAAGCAAAGGTAATATTGGATCGAAGAAGAAAACATGTCCACCTACAATTTTCAAGCTACTTCAAGAAGAAAATATTTAGCTTTCTATTTTATTCAACTTTTTTGTGGTTTGAATTGGATGCTTGTGATATTCTAAGATTCTAGCTCTATCTTTTGAATTGGATGCAGGAAGCATGTATTTTGACTATTAGTTAGGATTTTTTACTTATGTTGGTAAATCCTGCACTTTTGTTTCACTGATTGATATAATTCAAGCATTCTGTTTTGTAACACAAAAATGAGAACTTTAAAGGACGAACATGGAGGGATTAAGAACGATGTACTGCTCGCATGTGTGCCAGGAGATGCAATGGAACATGGAGCATGGCACTAGTGTGCCGGGGCTCCAAAATGTCTGAAAAAACTGCCATGGGGGAGGGCATAATTGGATTGTCAAATTTCAAATTAAGCTGTAGTCTGAATCAAAGCAGATTATAATACCTGGGAAAGTAAGAATTAAAATGTGTTGAATGTAAATAAATGACACGTATCTCGTTTACTAATAGCGTTTGATAAGCTACAAGTTTAAGCAGATGGAGTGGAGTGGAGGCAGCTTGTGTAAAGAATTGTACCAGCAATTCTTTCTAATTTTGTATAGTACTATTTATATATATATATTCAAAATTTCGCACTTTTTACAGTTGGAATTTGTAAATACAAAGTTTGTTTGTATATTGAATAAATTTTAAGGTTTGATTTATTAAGATCTTTCTATTCATTTTGATTACTTTTTTCTTGGACGGTCTAGTTGCGTTATTAATATTTGATGTTTAGAAAACAATATGCTTTTATTGATATTCTCTTGGTTTAAGACTGAGGTCAGCAATATGCTTCATTTTATCTTTTGTTTTATGTTTGAATTAATCTTAATTAAAACCAGGAGATGTCTTTGCTTTCCAATAAAATCATCAAGCAACTATTTTTTTTCAAGTAATAGACCCGGCCATACCTAAAATTTCACCAATAAAAGTAGTACATATAGAAGAAAGAAAAGTTGACACTGGATCATTAATCACCTCGATCTCCTACAAGCTCAATGGTTCAAAGTTTTGAGGTATTTTGAAAGTCTCACAAACCTCATACTTATTACCCAACGGGCCTGACACAAATAGCTGGCAGAACACAGATCCTTTACTAGTGACTTATAGACCCGTTAGCAACAGGGTACATGGTTTCAGAGATCCGTTAGCAGCATCCACTGTTGCTTACTATCAGACGAGATCTAGCCGTTGTTATTTTTGTCATCACTTGTCTTGCTGATCGTTTGATACTGGTACTTGAAATAAAATGTATTGAAACTCTCTCAGCATTGGTACTTGAATTAACTACTGAAACCACATCCAGTCAAGGCTCCAACCTTTCCTCAGTTTAGAGGAGCAGACAGAGGTGCGAAGGAGCTTGCCTCAGAATACCAGTTTAATCTGATTTCGAGAAGGAAGTTGAAGGAGAGGTTTCCAGGGACACCTCCATTTAAAATCAATGAGGATATAATTGTCAGATAAATTTTTTAATTTGTTAAAGAATAATAAAAACAGACAAAAGGGGATAAGAGAAATAATGTGAAGTTTTAGTGGGAAAATTGGATATTATGATGTTATCATGGATAAATTGGCTATTTTGAAAGTTAACATGGGTAGATCGGAAATTCTCCCAAATTAAAAAGTTTGGAGTTAAAAAAACTTTCCGCGCTAACGAAATTTGGACAAAATAATATTGTTTTATATCAAAAAAATTGTTTTATATCAAAATAATATTGTTTTATATCAAAAAAATTTGGACAAAAAGTTTGGAGTTAAAAAGTTTTACCCTTGCGTCAAAAAAATTGTTTCTATATTGTTTTATATCACGGTGGGTGCACCGAAAGACTCCCCAACAAAATAATATGCATTAGTTTTGAAATAGCAAAACTAAAATTTTAAATGAAAGAATTGATACAAATGCATGCGTATATATTATTTCATAGTCAAATAAATAAAACATTAGGAAGTGAGTTTGCAAATCTCCGTCCATAATTATTTTATTCAATTAGTTGAAAGATCAATTTCATTATAACTTAAGATTATAGATGAATGAAATTTATATTTGAACAAATTAAATATTAATGTCATTATAGATAATTAAAGTTTAAAGAAGGACATATAACATTCACAAAGCAAATGAAACAAAAAAAATAGTTTGATAGCAATGAATAAAAATTCAATGTTTTTCAAAGTTCAATTTATACTACTCTTTTGTTTATGTGATTATGAATCAGATTCCGTCTCTTTTGTTAATTGGAAGTTGACCCAAAACAATGCAACAAAATAAAAAATAATAAACTCGTCGACAGCAGGATTCGAACCTGCGCAGGCAAAGCCCAACAGATTTCGAGTCTGTCTCCTTAACCACTCGGACATATCGACGCAATTAGGGGAATTCATGAGAAAAATTTATAACCTTTAGTAAACACTATGACATCACCTCTTCGATAACCCGTTTCTCCATTCCAATCCGATAGTTATTTCTCTGCGTTCTCTTCTAGCGCCGCCACCTCCCCACTCACGCCAAAATGGCGACAAGGCGACTCCGTTCTTTTCACCGTTGGATGAAATCGAACGGCGTAGAATGCAGCGACGCTCTTTCTCTGGTCGACGATCCTGCCACCAAATCCATCTCCGTTTTCTCTCTTTGCGACCTCAACGAAGGCGATCTGGTAGCCACGATACCTAAATCCGCATGTCTCACCATACTCACCTGCTCCGCACGTGAGGTCATTGAAGCGGCGGGGCTTGGTGGGACCCTCGGATTGGCTGTGGCGCTGATGTACGAGAAAGCGTTGGGCCCCGCTTCTCAGTGGTACGACTACTTCGCGGTTTTGCCAGAGAGGGAATGCGTACCGTTGGTATGGAGCGATGATGAAGTGGAGAGTCTTTTAGCTGGAACGGAGCTGGATAAGGTGATTCGTATTTCCTTTTGATTTGAAATCTGTAGTCCATATCTTTCACTATGAATTCCCAAGGATTGAGTACAGCTTTTATAGCATTTGTGAAATTCTCCGTGATATAAAGTAATGCACCACTATTAACTTCCTTGGGCAATATTGTTAGGTACTTAGGTGTTAATTAATGGTGATGGCGATAATTCCGTAGGGGTATGAGGCTAAATGTCCCTCAATTCCTTGATTTTAATTTTGCTTCGCAGAAAATGTCTGTCATGATTTCACTCTTTGAGGAATTACTAATTTTGTTAGACAGATAATAAAGCAAGACACGCAGTTTATGAGTGAGGATTGGAAAGAATGCATAGAGCCCCTTATCAGATCCTTCAATGTAGACCCAGATGCATTTAGTCTTGAGAACTATTTCGCGGCCAAAACCCTTGTTTCATCTCGAGCTTTTGAGATAGACCAATATCATGGATCTGGCATGGTACCTCTTGCCGACCTGTAAGTTTAAAATTGCATCGGTCTAATTATTTTGTTGTTGTTACTGGTGGGAAAATACTATTATTTGTCAATAGACAAAAAGTTTAGTGTATCTGAACACTGCAGATATTTGCGCAAATTTTCATATATGAACCAGTTGCATATAAGATCCAACCTTGAAAAGACAAGCTAGGTTAATCATAAAGGCACACCAGTATACATGACCTCAGGAGCTGACGTAGAAATCATCTTTGCTTGATTTTATTTGGATTTAGAAGGGAAATGGTTTATAAATGTTGGCGCAAAATTGTCAACATCTAAAATATACCTTTCAATTCCAAATTGCTTCCACTTGTAAATGTTAGACATATTAGATGTTATCTGTAAACAAAATTATTCTGGATATAATTTTAAAATTATCACTTAACATAATAAGAATTATTAATTTTTTTTTTTGAAACTTCAGGTTTAATCATAAAACAGGTGCAGAGCATGTACATTTTACACATCCTGAATCAGGTGATGAAGGTGGTGATGATGATGATGATGATGATGATGAAGAAGAAGAAGAAGGGGAGGAGGATGATAAAAATAGTGATTTATCTGGTGATGAACGGTCATCTGTAGTAGATCAAAGCACAAGCTCATCAGGTAATAGAATTGTATTCTAACTGCGAAGCCTTATGAACAACTTTAATAAAGACAGTAATAGTAATCATTATTGTTGTACAAGAAAGTTTTCTAAAATGCTTTTTGTCCATACTGGCAAAATAAAAGTTTAAAGATGGTTCTAAGGTATTCAAAGAAACATCCAACATTAATCTAAATACATAGAACCAAACAAATAAATAATTTTCACATTCTCTATTTAATTGCACTGTGGCATCCATCCTTTCAGGGATTTAGGCTTCAGACTGATGTACGGTCTAACTCAATTTATACCTACAATGCACGGCTATTCTCTCTTCAATTCCTCCTAACTCTTATTAAATATCTGATCTTTGCTTATTGTCTGTACCTAACCTGTACAAGTGAGAAGAAACTTGGGTTTTGATTGTTCTCACAAAAATCAATATCATCCACACATTTTCCTTGAAATCTTAAAATTTGTTATGTTTGATTGAATTTTTCCTATCATATGAAAATGAGAACTTGTCTGTTCCCGCATCTTGGTTTTCAACAATTGGTAAATAATAAATACATATTTTAATAGTGTAATATGTTTCCAATATTCAGCTGAAGGAGACAACCCTGCTGCACTTGAGATGATTATCATTCGGCATGTTAATGCAGGGAGTGAGGTAGTTTGCAAATTCCAAATGTATCAATTGAGAACTTATGAATTTGGCAACTTGAAATATTTAATTTTGATTTTGAATTCCCAGATGCCTCCATAATAAAACTTTGATAATCTTTTTATTCAACTCCTGAATAATGTTGTAGTTTATTATTAATCATGGTGTCATCTTCCACTAGATAGACTTTCATTTTCTAGTTGATTGTGTACAATTCTTTGAACATTCTAATCTCTCAGAAGCAGGTGATAACCATTTTACAACCATACAATCTTCACCATTTTACAATTCCTATTTGATTTGAAATTCTAATTCTTTTTTCCATGGCAATATGCTGAATTATGTAACTCTGTTTCTTTTTGTTTTGTTCTTTTAGGTTTTCAATACTTATGGTTCTATGGGGAATGCAGCTCTACTCCACCGATATGGGTTCACGGAACCAGATAACAAATTTAACATTGTGAACATTGAACTAACACTAGTATTGAAATGCTGCTCATCCCAATTTTCAAATCGGTATGTGAGATCAAGGCTGTCTCTTTGGCGAAAGTTAAACTTTTCTGGCTGCACCGGCCAAGATTCTGAATATTTCGAAGTTTCATGCAATGGGGAGCCTCAGTTTGAACTTCTAACACTTCTCTACATAATTTATTTAAATGAAAAATCTTTTGACGAACTTGGTAGCATGTTAGAAAGTTCACTAAATGAAGATGAGTTATCTTGGGCCATTGACCTTATTAACATAGGAGGAGGTAATTGCAGTTTCAAGAAAGGAAGTATTCAAGATGAAAGTGATTTGAACAAATTTTTACTCACGGAGAATGTATGCAAAGCACTTGTGATGTTAGCAGATCTTAGAGAGAGCCTTTATGGGTCAAGTTTGTTAAAGGATGATATGGCAAAATTGAAGGAATGCACTCCTTTGAAAGATAGGAAGTTGTATCATTCATTGGTTTTGCGGGTTAGTGAGAGAGGGATTTTAGGTAAATTAAGAGATTGTGCTTCAAATTTTGGATCTAGGAATAAGAAAAGGAGAATTTTGTAGGCTACAAAAAATATTTGCCATTTGTTATGCGTCTTTAATTCTTTTTTGTAGTTCTCTGAAGATTGATATGCTTTCTATTTCTCCCAAACAAAAAGATTTTGTAGTTGGTGTAGGTGAGAAGTAATTCGGTTTGTTGTAAGAAAACTAATAACAGGTTCATTATTTATGTTTCTAGCTCGTGTTTTCTATATCATGCAAATTAAAGGAGAAATAAAAAGAGGCGCTACTCTTCTGCGAGAAGCAACCAGTATAGTGGATGTATTCTGAAAGAAATGTTAGAAACTTTTATTGAACATCGATAAATTTCATTTGTGTATGTTTCTTCAATAAAACTGGCAAAAATTGAACTGATATTTCTTTTTTAAAAGAACCTTGTACCTTCAGAAGAAAAAAACATCTTAATAGTTATGATGATTAGGGTTGTCAATGAAATTATTTTATCCGATTTGTATTGTATTTGATAAGACGGGTATGGAAAAAAATCGTTAGCTAAACGGATAAGGGTATGAAAAATGACTATTTTGTATCATTTACCCTATAAAGTTAATATAAAATAATATATATAAATATAAATAAATATATATGTCCTATTTTAAAATCTGTAAAAATAATTAATTTATTGTAATTTAAATTTTTTAAGAGACCAACAAATTAATTGTCTTATTTTCAATAAAATTCTTAATTTTCAACAGAACATTAACGTTTATTTATTGAATTCTATCAAAATTAATTTCATCCAACTACTATTTATTCAATGTTATCATCCTCTTGTTTAATTCATTTAAAAAACTGATCTTATAATTATAGCTCTAGTCTAATATTTTGCATTATCTATTTTTTTCTCGTAAATGCTCTAAATGCTTTCAAGTAGTGCTTCTGTTTATGAAAATATTGATTTTAGATGCATTTGTGTAAAATATGATTTATTTATAAAACAAAAAACTATTATATTAATATTATTCATACAGTTCATTATATGTTTGTTATCTTATAATTTTAACGGGTAAGAGTAGAGTAAGAGTAAGTTTAATTTTAACGTGTATGATATGCGTAAGAGCAATTTCAAACGATACAAGTACGAAAATAACTCCATCTGATCTGTATCGTACGCACTGACACTCCTAATGATACTATCAATAAGAAAGGATGAAAGAAAATGTTATTAAAGGTTTAGATTCAACGTTTAGTTACAAGCAATGCGAGTCCTTGCATCCTTGCATCCGGTAACATTAAAGATTAGTTGCAACATGCAAGCATTACCCAAAAATTGGATATGGTTCAACTTCAATATACTCTCATAGAAAATCTGTGTGGAAACCTCTCTGACGTCATACAGTGTCCACTTATATATTATCCATTGTGGTTTATTTTTTGTTGTGTTATGAATCAATGTGTTAGTGTTTCACCAAACTTTAATACGTAGTAAAGGTATACAGCGGGGATAGCTCAGTTGGGAGAGCGTCAGACTGAAGATCTGAAGGTCGCGTGTTCGATCCACGCTCACCGCAATTTTTTTTTTCGAGATTTGAGATATTGCACAATTGTAAACAAACCGGATTCGAACGAGCTAGTTTGTTTTAGAGTTTAATTTGAAATCAATTTCTAACTAGTTAGTTTTGAAATAAATAATATTTGAGCAATTATGTGAAGTTTGAGTTGCATTTGATATTAATTTGAATCGAACGAATTACGAATTATAATTTTTTCTTGTTGTTCGACCATAAAGTAGTAAAAAAGAGGATGAAGAAGAGGAGACAATGTTGAGTATGTGAAAGAAAATGAGGATGCCGGTATTAAAGATGAATGAATCAACTATATCTAATGAAAATTAATTCGATAATGTAGTTGAGAAAAAAAAAGAAAAATAACAACAAGATTCCAACTATATAGTTTGCGAACAACATTGTAATGAATTGTGTCAAGTTTGAGTTTGATTTGATACTAATTTGAAAGAACTTGTAGCGTAGATTATATATGTATCAATAGTTTCGATATAATCTGACGGTTCAGATCTTCTCAAGATTCGAACTGTTTTAGTTCACGAATAATTTCGAATGATCAGTTCTAATTTGAGTTTGATTCAAAATTATTTCGACTATTTGATTCGATTTAAAATTAATTTCGAATTGAAATCGAACGAACTAATTTCAAATTTTTCCGAATTAAACTCAAACAATTACAAACCACGATTCTTTCTTGCAGCTCCTCACTTTGAAAAAGGGCCAAAAATCGAAAGAGCCTTTTATTACCCAATATACATTACTATCTATCATTGTGCGAGATGGCGACACTGTTCACGAATGAACAGTATTTTTTTCCCTTTTTTCTTTTTTTTTGCGCAGGCTTTTTTTCTGGCACAGTGTTTTCTTTTTGCGATTTCTTCTGCCTCTGTCTGCGTGTTTCGTATGATTGACACGTTATACTGTCCGTTCGCAACAGCACGGAACTTTTTTTGCCGATTTCTTCTACCGCTCGCTGTGTGTTTGTTCGGATGGTTGACGCGTGTCCTCCGTATTTCGTCTTCCAGTAAAGAAGCCAGTGCCATCGCTTCTCCGTTTCTCATTCGCAACAATGCCATTTTTTCGTTGATTCTTCCTGCTGCTTCCGTGCTCCCTCCGCTACTTGACGCGTGATAATGATTTTTTCTGTCACATATATATGCGGAGCGCGTTTGCACACCTAGTATTTGATCGTTGGTGTACATACAAAACCACTGCTGCACCTTTTTTGCAGTATAAAGCTGTATTTCTATTTGGATCGTTGGATCAGCATCAACGTTCTTGATTTACTAAAATTTCTTCGAAAATTTTATCAACGAAGGTCGAATGTCTATCCTTAATCCGACGGTCCGGATTACATGCAGCCTTTCTTACAAAACTTCAATCAAACCAAATTGGACCGAAGAGAGAGGGTAAGAGAAAGGGGGGGCAAGCACCGAGCTGGAACTCGAACCGCGACAAACCGGTTCAACTTTTCCGGCGTCGTACCGGTTCAGTACTCTTCAGGCGAACTCGAAGCACCCGGTTCAACTTTTTTTCCTCACAAACTGGACACATGTAGGTGGTTCTCCTCTTTCTTTTTATCTACGCCTGCGCGACAAATCCAAAACCCTAACTTTTCGGGCGGGGGTTTCTTAACAGATCAATTAACGAGAGGAACTTGTTTTCTTTTTCTGTATTGTCTTGGGTTTCTGTTTGCACTCTACAATTTAAGCTTAACTGGCTTCATTGAACTTCTCTATAATGTGGAACGATGTAACCTTTGTGAATTTTGTTCGGTGAAATTGTTTTCAACGAAATTGAAATTATATAGGATCTTTTGCAGAACATCCTGAAAATTTGCTATTTGTTACCTGCTCTACTCATTTCTGAGTTATAAGCAGATACTTTTCTTACATGGTTTTAGTTAATGAAGGGTTATATTTGTTAAACTGTGACCACCTTGCCTCTTCTAAAACCATTTCTTTTTCCCCTTCAAGTGATAATACACAATAGTTTTTTTATAAGATGATATATAAATTTGTTAGGCTCTTATTGCAAATAGTACTCTTGGGTATTGTTAGCTGAAACTCATCAGGTAACACTTAGCTGTAATAAATTACACGGTGTAGTTGTAGAGTTTAAAGATCCTGGGAGAAATGAAGCGCAAGAGGGGACAAAGAGGTGACCACAAGAAAGAGAAAACAGAAACCAAACCTGAGCAATTGAGCAGCTCAGAATCAGATTCTGAACCAGAGACTGACCCAGAACCTGAAACTGATGAAATGGAAACTGAACCCCAGCCTGAACCAGAACCCAAACCTGAGAACAAACCTAATCTTAAACCTGAAGTGCCAAGGCCTCCAGTTAGTCAAGTGGTTTATAGCCGAGTACGGGTTAAGATTAAATCACCAGCCTCGTTGCCAATTGAACCTCGTCAGCCCTCCTTGTCAGAGAATAGCAATGACCAACGGAAACCTCAATTAGAAAGAGAGGATGGTGGTTTTTCAGACCTGAATACTCCCAACTTTGGTAACACCTTTTCAAGAAAATTCAGTGGCATAAAGTTCAAGACAAACAAAAGCTTGACACCACCTAGTGCAAGTGCAAGTGCAAGTGCAAGTGGAGATACAGAAAATAACTTTGCTGGTGACTTGACAGTCTTGGCTGGTGTATCAGAGAGGCGCAACAAGGATGAGCTGAACTCTGCACTTACGGTAAATTATTCACGAGTCATGTTAAATTTTTTTTTTAATATTATGGTGCCTGTTTCAATGCAATTTATTTATTCTATGGAATGCTATGCTGTTAATCAGGTGATAAGGAAAATAATGAGAATGGAGGCAGCAGCACCTTTCAATGAGCCAGTGGATCCCATTGCTTTAGGAATACCTGTAAGCGTTTTACAATTGTTATCTGTTTTTCTTTTTCTTTCTTTCTCTCTAGGCGTCAAGTACCAATAGGATCAAGTCAATTTGGCTTACTGGCACAGAAATTAATAAAATGACCTTATTTTGGCAGGATTATTTTGATGTGATTGATACACCTATGGATTTTAGTACGATATGTAAGGAGATAGAACGGGGCCAAAAGTACATGAATTCAGAGGATGTTTACAGGGACGTTCAACTAATATGGCATAATTGTTATAAGTATAATAACAAAGGAGATTATATAGTTGATCTTATGAGACGGGTGAAGAAGAACTTCTCCAAGTACTGGGGAGCTGCCGGCTTGTCTGGTACTTTCACCATTGACTTTTAAACCCTCTCTTAACTTGTCCCCATATTATACCTCTTGCAAACAATATTTCAATATGTATGTGTGGATGACACCGACATATATTTATCAATAATCATTATTTGTAATTTGTCAATTACTGTCACTTGAACCAGCTGGCACATTAACCCTTCTTTTCTCGAAGCATTTCATGTTTTTATTTTCTTACCTTTTTGTGTTGTAGTCAATACTGATAATCCTCAGACGGAAGGAGGCCAGCCTGGTCAGGATAAAAAAAGCAAGTTGAAGAATAAAAAGAAGAAGCGAAGCACGTAAGATTAAATGAATTACTTTTCCTTTTGACTTTCAATTCCTTTTTCGAAGTAAAACTTGAGAATTCTATTTATTTAATCTTTTAATGTAGGATGGATCACAAGAGCGATTGCATGTGTGCAGTTTGTACCATAAGAAGGAGAAAGTTGGAAAAAGAAAACCCTTCATCGGCTGACACCCCAACTGTCAATACAGAGGTTAGATTTCTATCAGGACAGTTACCACTGCTGTATTGATGTGCTGCTGCAATGTTTGCCTGTCAGTACTGGTTGCAGTTCATGCTGGTACTAAAAATTTGCAGCATGTATGATTTGTACAATTAAAGTAGATGTTTGTATTTTACTGATATTGTTTTGGGTTATGAGTGGTACTTTGCCTTCTGGTCAGTACTGAAATGTGAAAACAACTGTTGGGGTGAATTTTGAGCAAATTCTGTATCAAAACTTGAGTGGTCAAGTTTACATGATGCTGGTTCAAATAGACGATGGTGCAATCCATGATCTATAATCATGCATTGCACATAGACATTGAGAAATGATTTGGTATTACATGGAAAAAAAAAGTAATGTCATATTTGCATGTTGCAGGAAAAATCTGCTAGTGAAGCCGGTGCCTCAAGCATGGATCATTCACCTGGTCTTGATAATATCAAACATAATAGCAGAAGAGATGATAATACTCCTTCAAATAAGGGAGCTGACAACCAGCTTAGCAATGATGATATGAATAATAGTAACAGTAATAAAGTGAAGTCTAGAAATCATCAAGCACCACAGTTTCACTTATCGGAGAATGATGAGTCTGAAGAGTCTGGCCCCACCTCTGACGAAGAGTTGGAGTACAAAGAGAAGGATGCATCTTCTCATCCGAAGGTAAATAATGGGAATGATTTCGTATTTGCCCATAAAACATGAAAATGTTAAGCATCCCTAAAAAAATGGAACTCCTTTCTATATGATGCCCTCCTTTTTCGAAGATTCAGAGATACTTAAATTACCCCTCTTTTGATTTGTGGGAGTGATTTGTCATCATGGAAGCATGCAAATATCTTACTGTCCTTCATTGTAGTTTTGACATTTGGAAGGATTACAAATATCCCCACCAGACTATTAGGAGCATTGATTCTGTTTTCTTTCTATTGGAAAAATCTTATAAGGTGACTAATGTTTGAACAGGAAACATACAACAAGTTCCAGCCTCCAAAAAAGAGTGAGGTTTTGATGGAGAACCATGCAGCGCTTGAGCTGTGCAAAAGCATATTTACTAATGGGAATACAAGTAGAAGAAGCAGTTTGTTAGCCCGAAAGTCCATTCCTGTTCAAGATAATCTAATTCGTTCCGCTGTGGCATCACTACTGAAATGGTGAAAAAAAAACTATTATCGATTGTGATATATATTCAATTTTTTTTTCTTGTATGTTTGGATCATTGTGTTTAGTCGTGCTTGACCTATGTTAGATTGCAAGTCTTTGATTGATTGCAGTTTTTATTGTGTTATAATTATCTCATAATTTGTTGCTTTTCTCGTGATACTGAAATCGTAAGAATATATATTTCGCCCATATATCTGAGAACTCTCATAAACGAGAAATAACCAGTAAGCCGTCATACATACATTTTTAAAATCCAATGTGCAGACATTAGGGATGCAGATGAAATGGATTGGATAGTAGTCAAGTCTTATTTCATTATTATTTGTATTCATGTTGTTGTTGTGTTGGATATGAATATGTTATTAGATGGATGCATACAAAATACAGACATGAATGGAATATTGGAATAAAAATGCTTGAAATTTATTATAGAGTAGCCTATATGAATACCCTTATATTTGAACTTCATATTGTATTAACGACCTGTTATTCAGATAAAATTCTAAATGAACTCTTTCATTATTTTGTTTAATATAAACATGTTAGATAAGCACGTCACTATAGTGATTACATAATTTTTAACTGACATTATTTTATTTTCGACGTAGATACTGTTCTTTTTTCTCAAGGCGTGAAAGAAATGGATGCATAGATACTGTTCTTTTTTCTTAAGACTGAGAGCGTTACAAATATACTTCGGATCATATTCGTTGCGTTTGATGGAATCATATATATATATTGAGAGAGAGAGAGAAAGGCTAGGGTGTTTTATGGAGCACCAAACTTCTAATGCTCTATACTGTATCTTTAATTTAAAATTTTCAACGACCGATCCGAACCGTTGAAAATGATCTACATATTGAAATCTACTTGGAGATTGAATTTTACATTTTTTGAATTTTTTTGCTATTTTTTAGAGAGATAAGAAAATTGCTACTTTTGTAGGTGTAGAAATCGTTTGATTAGCAATTTTTCTATCTCTTTAAAAAAATAGCAAAAAATTTCAAAAAAATGTAAAATTCAATCTCCAAATAAAATTCAATACTTCGTCTTCATATTTTCGATTTTAAAGTCCAAACGACCGATTTAAACCGTTGAACTTGATCTTTATATTAAAATCTTCTTGTTAACTGAATTTTACATTTTTTTAATTTCTTTACTATTTTTTAGAGAGATCGAAAATCATTCATATCGGATGATCCAGCGATCGTTAGATTAACCAATTTTTCACCCCTTTAAAAAATTGTAAATATTTTCAAAAAATTGTAAATTTCGATATCAAAAAAGAATTTAATATGAAGATCAAGTCTAATGGTTTGAATCGATCGTTTAAACTTTGAATTATGAATGCGAAGTATAGCACGTTTGGTGCTTTGCGTAACACCACAGCCTCACTCCATATATATATATATATTGAATCCATTTGCGACCTATCCGTTTCACAAGAAAGTACACTGTACACAGTCGTAAACATCGTTCACTGTACTTTGTAAGGATCAGAACAAGGGATTTAGTTAAAAAAGGGTTGAGAATACGGCGCTGTTCGGATCTGCACCAGGTGCTGATTTGCACAAGCGCGCATCATGATTCATGCAATGCGTTACCCCAAAACACGTATGCACTTCGTATAGGCCCAAAGTTGAGGCGGCTAATTATTACTTACCGAAGCCGAACAGAAAATACTAGCGGTTTTCCGTTTTCGGGACTTGAAACACTAGTAAAGTACTAAAGTTCTATTAATATAGAATGATCAGAAATAAATGTGTTTGATACTAAAGTCTATTAATAAAAAGCTCATGTGGGAAATTAAATAAATGTGTTTGATACTGTTTAATATAAAATAAAAAATATATCATAAATTTTGTATAAGGTCATATAATTATTTTCCAAATACTGAAAAAAAATTCATATAAGGTCACATAATTCTTTTCAAAATTTCTTATAAGGTCATATAATTTCTTACAAGAACATTGCAACGCTTTTCTCTTTTTGCAGGTGCATATTGTTAGTTTAATGACTTAGATGGCTAATTATTTGTGGTACTCTTGTTTAGTTTTATACATTGAATGATTTATATTATTTTGTTTCATGAGTTTTATATATTTTGTGAATTATTTGAGTTGATGATTTGAATTATGAAACTTTATAATTAATTATTAAATTCTTAAGTGTCCCAAATTTCTAATTAGTAAATTAACATTGGACATTAAATGTTTATATAGACTAGTATTCGAAAAATGTAACATCAAATGACTCAAAAGTCGAAACTAGATGTGATCTCGTCCGATTCGATCCGATCTAACACCTGAAAAGGCGAACACTTTACAATCCAAAACTCAATTCAAATTATCTTGATTCGACCCAACACTCCAAAAAAAACAAAGATGTTCGACTTGAAACTCGACCCGATCCGACCTGTGATTTCAAAATTACACGATGTCGAATCAAAATTCAATCCGAACTGAATTAATTCGTTTTGCAACTCATTTATCGTCAAAAATCAAACTAATTCAAACCAAACTCAACCTAACCATTCTATTCGCCACCTTTTAAGTAAAAGACACAAACTATAATTATGACTTGCCACGAATTTTTAGAGGCTCAGAAATTTTCGTTACCAATGAAGTGGTGATTTACATCCTGAATTGGTTAGGTGCTCTGCTCTCTGAAAGGCTCTCTCTCTCTCTCTCTCTCTCTCTCTCTCTCTCTCTTTTTTGGAACTGTTGGCAGGACTCGCAGGAGCTGCCAACATACTCTCTCTCTCTCTCGCTCCTTTTATATATGAGGTTGCCTTTGAGTAGAGTAAGAGCATAGTCCACTTCTATTCACGGCTGAAAACAAAACCCACAACTAAAAAGGGACAGTAGAGGGATACAGAGGGAGATCATGAAAACAGAGAAACAAAGAGATGGAGAGAGAATGGATAGCGTTGACGACGATGGTCGCACAAGAACAGGTAACCGCTCTCACAAGGCCTTTATTTTCCATTTCTCTCTCTGTTTCTGTTGATCCTTAATTACTCCTTTAGTGAAATTGAAGATTTCTGATTGTATGTTCCTCTAAATTGTTTCTTCTAAGGTTGATGAAAAGCGACTGTTTCTTCTAAGGTTGTAATGCAATTAACACTATTTAGCTTAAAGATTAAAGAATCTAACTTAGCGGTGACCCTGTTAAATAAAAAAAGCTCACTCAATCAGGGGCGGATTCAGTATTTTCGTCAGGAGAGGACAAGATTCATAATTTTTTTCCAGGGGAGGGCAAAATAACACAGATTTTCAAAAATACATGATTATTTCGCAAAAAATTTCGACAAATCGCACAAATACACTAAACAATTTTGTAAATTTTTTTTCTGGGGGAGGACGCTTGCCGCCCCTGGTTGTACATGAGTCTGCCCCTGCACTCGATACTTTTTATGTTCCATGCATGTAAAAATATGTATCTTCCTAGCAGTATTTGGGGCACTACATATATCGTTGTTCATTTCTTTTAATTCAGTCGAAATTATCATTTTTGTCACGTCCCTGATACGAATTATTCCATTTTGCAATATGTAGCAATATGTATTATTGCAGGGAAAAAATCATCTGTAAATTGAAGCAATAATAATGATGATGCCTCATTTATAACTTTTCTTTTATTTTATTTTCTTGTATAATTTAATGTTACTGAACTTTAGGAGGCCAATTAAGCTTACTAATTTAAAGCAAATAAATAACCAAGGAGATCCATTTATGCTAGTTTACAAAATCAGAAAATCGACATGCTATACAAATGTCATAAAAATCAACCAGTTGTGAACATATTTTTTGTTTTATTTTTCTTTCAAAGGTTGGGTGACTATTAACACTTTGCATAATTATTAATTTTATCTATAGGACCGACCGTACTTTTCTTAAATTTGTTTCTGGAATAATTAAGAACCTTAAATTAATTGGATATAAGTTGCTGTGATCTATATTATCTCAGCTATATATGTATCACAATTAAGTCATGTTAGGAACTTTAGTTGTAGTCTTGTTCCACTACTTGTCACCTGTCACCTGAAGTACTGGAGTAACACCAATGACTGATTCCTGATTAATTAATTAAAACTGTGCTTATATTCTTTAATCAACTTTATTGTCATCACTCTGTATATTTCTTTTCCTTTTATAAATAATACTTTTATATCCGAATTCCATTTGCAAGGTACAAGAAGTGACAACTGTAGTAAATTGATTCTTACAAGTACATAACTAATATTTTATCAATTCCAGTTTAAAGCCATAGTATTAATTCCCCAAAATGTTGGAATTAACTGAATGTATTATTTTTTCCATGTCAGTAGTAATGATGAGTATTCCAAAAATCAATTCATTGGCATTCTTTCTTTTTTTCTTTCATCAAAAGGAATCTACTACATCACTTAAGTTGGGTTTGTTAATTAAACTCAGTCCATATTTCTTCAATGTAATAATATGAACCTATGTGAAACATGAACTCATGGGTCCACACAGGAATTCAGGAAGTAAGATCTGTTTTCTTAATAATTCAAGCAGATTATTGAACCGGAATTGGGCAACTAAGTTTTGGTCTCATTACAGATAACCTTTTTAAAATTTCCAAAGTTTTGAGTATAAAAGCTTGGAACATATATTTAGGAGCATTCATAGAGTAATTTTGATGGGTCAAGTATTAGCATATTAATTTGATAAGGAAAAATATATTCCAGCTCCGGAATTTGCCTCCTCCAATGTTCTTACCACCTATGACAAAAGATGTCTTCTACAGTCAAGATTCCGTGAGACTCGGTCGGTCAAGGTGATGAAAGCAAATATAACAGCATCCATTTGACAATTGTATTCCTTTATATAGTGGATTCCACCTTGATACTTCATTATTTGTGGGATCCTCCACTAATTTCTAATTATGAAACTATAACTTATTGCACTTTGTTACATGTGCGGTTTTCTTTTCTATATTTTGGTTGGCATTCTGAAATACATCTCATTTTTTAGGAGCACTTGTAATACTTTAATATCAGATTTTTAAGGATTATTTATAATATTCCTGAAACTTGGATTTGCATCATGCCATGAATATTTTGGTTCCATATGTAAAAGCCTAGGCTCCTTTTTTTTTATCCTTCAAACTAACTCTAAATAATTATGTTTTAAAACCGAGAATAGACACATAGGCAATGCAAATTTTCTATGTACAAGTTTAGTTCTGTGCTCCTTGAGCTCCAGTCATACTTAACTAATTAACAACTTGGTGGCTCTGATCAACCTTAAAACAATGAAGAAAAATGAGAAATGATATAGTGGCCTATGAAAAAGTTGGTAGTTAGTGAATTAGTGATGGCTAATGTGGGCATATAGAAATGATTTCTATGTTAAAGTATCCAACAAGTTTGGTTTCTTTTGAGGTGCCAAAAAGAATAATGGTTGGTCCCCTGACTTTAGATAATTAATTATTAATTATTAGATAAATAGTATTAGCACATTGTACCAATCAGGCCGGTATCGGATCAATTCTACTTATGAAGTGGAGGTGCCACTATACCATTGCCATTTATTTTTATATTATATGTATTGGTTTGAGCAAGCTATTGTATTTTGCTAAATACATATTTTGTGACATTGGCCATTGAATTTTAGATTTTTTACAATAAAAAATAATTTTAATAAAAAAATTAATAGTTCAAAATTGCAAAGCACGATGCTTTGCAGATTACAATAATCTTGCTCTATTGGTTTTTACAAATAGTACAAATTATTTTTGTCTGAGAACTCTAACATTCCTCTAACATATATATAGGCGAATGTCATTATTAATTGGTAACATTGATGGCACGGAGAGTCGTCGAGTAGTATACTTAATGTATGGAAGAAACCAGAATAGAATCTACCAATTAATTGTATAACATATTTTATTCACCAAATATACATTATATTAGTATTTTATCATATTCTTATTTTTATTTAAATTCTTAAAATATTTATTTATAGTTCATATATTTTTACTTTTTTTCAAAATACAATATTCAAATATATCATCTGCATACTTAATCGAATATACATCCGCATATTACATGCATTATGCAGTGAATATAAATTCGTATTAAATATGTGACTTACTGCAGGTATATTAAAATTGGCATTTTACAAATATTGGAGTAAATCTACCGTGCTCCTAGGACGAAGGTCTCTCGTGTTCTTAACTAAAACTATACTTAATTATCTTAAAATTTCAATTTATCATACACAATAAATTGTTTGTATTGGAATTTTTAAGAAATCAAATTTCGTAATTTTTTTAGCCTTCTAGATATTTTTAAATATTTTTTAAAACAGTCATGTTTAATATTACAAATGAATTTTCAGGGTTATTTTTAGAAATATTTAAAAGTAGCTAGAAACCTAAAAAAACAAGAAATTTGATTTTCTAGAAGATTTCAATATGTATAATTTATTGAGCATGATAAATCATAATTTGACGATAATTATATTTTTGAGTTAAGAGTACAAGAAGCCTCCGTGCTCCTAGCAGCATGGTAGGTTTGCTCCAAATACTGACAAATATTATATACTGATTTTCCTGCTGATGTTTGTAGGCACGGTATGGACAGCAACGACACATGCAATCACAGCCGTGATAGGCTCTGGTGTGTTGGCTCTGCCATGGAGTGTGGCCCAAATGGGTTGGATTATTGGGCCTTTGGCCCTTATTGGGTGTGCCTACGTCACATATTTCACTGCACTTTTACTGACAGATTGTTACAGGACTCCTGACCCAGTTCATGGGAAAAGGAACCACACTTACATGGATGTTGTGCGCTCCATCTTAGGTAACTTCTAATAAGAGAAATAAGGTGTTAAAATAACTAGTATTGTCTTATGGTTTCTAACTTTTTTTGTTAGAGTCAGTAATACTGTTAGTGTGGAACTGTGTCAGTGATGGATCAAACTCCTAGTAATGCAATTTGAAGCTTTTTATGGAGTAGGGGCCTATCTGCATCTTGTAGACAAGTAATGGATTGTCAGGTTCTTTATTTGAAACTAATCTGAAATTTGCTTTGAACCAGGGCCAAGATATGTTGTTATATGTGGCATTACACAATATATCATGCTGTGGGGAACTATGATTGGTTATACCATTACTACTGCAACTAGCATCATGTATGTGTTAATTAGCTTTACTTGTGTACTGTTATTTTAGTTGCTTCTATTTCTCGTCATGCTTCACATTCTTTTGCTTCAGTGGGTTTTTCCCCCATATGATATGTAAAGCTTGAATTTCCTCTTTTATTGAATTGTTGGTTTACAATTTTGTCTATTTGCCAACTGCTA